>JAGKQL010000067.1:5063240-5081974 GCA_018398635.1 Cyprinodon brontotheroides | reverse complement strand
TCACCTCATTTCCGGGTCACCCGCGATGTATGTAAAATAAATGTCCCTTCTGCCATTAAAAAAAGTAAACGAACTAAACTATAATGTTTTAATGATTAATAGTGTGTTTGTTGAAAATAAATGCTGTTGAGTATATTGTTTAAACGCTCTTAGACTCTTATTTTGGTAACGAGTGTATTTCCGTTTCCGCAATGTGTGCTGCTATGTTCTAGCTTGTTTAGAAGTTCGAATAAATATGGCATCCCTGTGCTACTACTGCAATTAACCTCAACAAAGGCATTAAAATCCTATTAGTTTTTTTGCTTTTTTTATTGAACAAAATACAATAATTTACATTTTCAAGTAGGAATCTCCACTTTTCTTTTCCTTTCCGTTTTATCAGGTTTTATCTGTTCCATTGATCTCAATTTATTCACTTTATTGCTGATAGGTCTTTTTTTTGTTTGTTTGATTGTGCAAACATATAGTAGAGGCAGATTCAAAGCACAACGCTTTATTGATAAGAAACAAAAAAATAAAAATAAAAGGAATGGCTGATAATAATGAAATAATTATTACCATGGCAACAAGGGGATTAATGTTAGGATTAATGAACATCGGTGGGTCAGGTATTCGTATGATTCGATACATTTAAGAGATTTCAAATATAACTTGAATTCAGATTTAAAAAGATTGTGAATGATCTCAACACTCTTTGTTTATGAATAAAGAATTTAGCTAAACACAAAATTAGGTTACAACAGAGTTCTATTGTTTTGTTTTTCAATAAAATTCCAAACGTTACCATATGCAATATTTGATTTTAGTCTAAGCAATTCTAAAATGTTTTAGTCTGACTGCATTCATAGAAGACATGGTCAATTGTTTTTATATCACTTTCACAGAATGAACATTTATTGTCATCAATATTAAAACCTATTTTTAGTTGTTCTTTTGAGGGGTAAATTGCATTTAAAATTTTAAAGTGCGTTTCTTTAGCTTTTGGTCGTATGGGGAGTTTTAGATAAAGAGTTCTCAGTTTTTCTATGATTTTTTCACAAATTTGCAAAGAATGTTATTTTTATTTATTTTCCCAGGGAATAAAGTTTCGTTTAAACAGTTCCTAATTTTGTGGTTATTGAATTTTTGGTCAGTGATTAATGTTCCATTAATAGATAAATTGGGTAGTTGTGGGGTCATTGGATGATTTGTTATTATATTTTTCATCTGATAAATAAATTGTTTTGGTAAGGCTTTAAGTCATCTGGTAAATTCAGCTTTTAGAGTGAAGAACTGATATTTTGCACAAAATTGTTTGTAATTTAACATGCAACCATTATTATCCATAATAGACCAAATACTTTTCTCCATTCACTATTTGTAAAATAGGGATTTATTGCCATGTAATATGAATCTATTATTCCACATGATAGAGGAATGTGGGGAGTCGTTATGAACATATTTCATTTTCCAGTAAAGTAACACTATGAAAGTTTAATGGCCAATTTATGGCTATCAAAATCAGCTAGGAGTACAAGTTTGACAGCACCTATTTTGTTAAATATATAATTAGGAACACAATACCAGAATATGATAGGCTGTTGTTAGTACACAATGCTGTGAGGTCACCAGTCGCCATATTGGTACTCCCTAGTTAGACCGGTCAGAATGTAAACATTGTGTGTTTTTTTAGTTTTGAGAACACTGGATCCGTATCCTACACAGTACAGACTAGCGATGGACGCTTGATGACACGTCATGTCGACCAGATTCGCAAGCGTCACGCATCATCGAACGAGATGTCCAGTCCTGAGGTGAGAGGAGAGCCTGACAGCCTGCAGTTGCCAGAGCGAGCAGTGGAGGTTGTTGCTGCAGACTCGGACGTTCCAACTTTGATAGGAGGGGAAGTGCTGAAGCAGCCCAGGTTCATCCTCCAGCTGAACCAGAGACAGGAGTTTAACAGACACCTGTGCTGCAAAGATCTGCGCGCACCAGATGGACTCCTGCTTATCTGAGAAATATTGTTAGTTAGAAGTTACATCCCTTAAGAAAGAGTCAGAATACGCTCTGGGATATGCACTGGAAGGTTTGGCAGTCTACCGTTTAACAAAATTTGTCATTAGAGTTATTTAAGTTGATTGTTGGCATTCGACCTTTAATCTTGAAAAGAAGTAAAGTAAGTAAAAAAGTTATTATAGATTGAGTATCTATGTAATTCCACTGTTATAGCCAAAGTAAGGTTAATGTGAAGGTGTGAGGGTCCAGCCCTCTGCTTGGGTTTATTTTGATGTGTATTTGTTTTCTGTGTCTTTGTAGTTTAGTTCTACCATTGAGTTATGCTGAGTTCTTTAATTGTCCTCTGTTGCTCCCTGATGCTTTTTTCCCCTTTCCTCTTGGCTTCCTCCCAGTTGGTCCTGCTCACACCTGCTGCCTATATCAGCTCATTAGTCCTGCCTTCCTTCAGTCAGCCATAAATACTCTCCCAGTGCAGCTCCTCAGTGCTGGTGTTTCCTCGTCTTTCTATGGCTTCTTGTGCTTGGTTTTCCCTGATGTCGCTGTGGTTCTGGTTTGTTTAACATTTTAAGTTGGAGTTTTGGATTCCTGCCTCTTCTCTTAACGCATAAAAGCTTCAAGTCTGGCATTGTTAGATACCTGAGTATTTTCATCCTCCTCAGCTGACTTCACTTTTTTCTCTGTTGATCTTCATCTTCGAAGGACTTCTATTCTCGTTCAGAAGCGCCTTTATCTCAGGGTTGATCCATGGTTCAATGTTTTAGAAGTGACAAATCTTTCTGCTAGGCACAGTGTTGTCCACACAGAAGTTAATGTAACCTATGATGCAGTCTGTGAATCTATTGATGTCCTGTTGACTCGGAGCACAGAGATCTTCTTAAACAGTGTTGGAGAAACAGTCCCTCAGAGCTTCTTCAGCTTCCACAGACCATCTCATCACTGTGCAATTCTCAGCTGCTTCTCTGTGCACCTCTCCCTCCCCTGGAGAGGAACCACTCCAGAAGAGGGAGAGGTGCCTCCTTAGTGTTGGCATTCAGTAGATCCAGTGTTTTACTGTCTCTGGTCTGGCAGGTAACATACTGTGTGAAGTGGGAGGGGGTGGAAGACAGGGAGACACGGTTAAAGTCCCCAGAGATCAGAAAAATAGCCTGTGGGTGCTGAGTCTGCTGGTGGTAGTGTGCAGGACATCACAGACAGTTGCTGCATTAGCGGGGGTGGGGGGGGTTGGGGCATACACAGCTATCACTGTAACGTGTGTAAATATCCGGGGTAGTTTGGCCTCATGCTGGCTGCTAACAGCCCACTGTCTTTGCTGCAGAGTGTCTCTTTAATGGTTCGGTGTTCAGGGTTACAGTCTGGAACAGAGCAGCAGGGACACTTCTGATCCTTGGGCCCCTCAAAGAAGCGACCTTCAAGTTCTGCCATTATCTCTAAAATCAGAGCTATGGTATGTAAAATATGCTGGTGGAGATTCTTGGTCACCAGGTCACAGTCGTTCCAAAAAATAAAAAACACACAACACAACAAAACCGCGCGACTTCTTTTCAAGGTTTGAAGATATTTCTCTTCCCATTCAGAAAACTTTCTCAATTGAAAATGTCTGCAGCGGTGTGGATCACCAGGCTTTATAGAATAGCCAAGCAAAAGCCTTGTTATGGCTTAGAAGACATGCAAATTGATCCAAAAGAGTGGTTAAGGTCAACGTTGGCCTGCAGGTTAAACAGAAACTGGCCAAGACTACTCCAGACATTTTGAATAGAGAAAGCTTCCTGGTATGGAGGACCAACTCTGCCATATCTAAAAATAAATAGAGAAATAAATAAATGCTCAATAAATAAATAAGCATGCAATTTATTGCCACCAAAAATACAATCAACAAATAAATGTAAATAGAAATTAAATTATAAAGTGAGACATAAATGTATATAACTCTATTTATTTGCCTTTGGAATATTTACCTTATTTATTGTTTTGTCCTTTATAATCTTCAACTTAATTTTTTAATTACTTGTATTTTAAAGTATTTATTTATGTGCATGTTATAATATTTTTGTCTGTTTTATTCTTGGTTTGTATTTTTTTACCCTAGTTATTTCCCAACATCTTCCCAACATTCTAGATGGTATGCAAAACATCTTAAAACTTTACAAAAAAAGTTCTGTGGTTTAGTTTTTAACCTTTCTTGTAATGTTCGGTGAACAACGTTTATTGTGAGTTGTTTAAAATTGAGAATTACATTTTAAATCAGGTAAAATAATCAATGATGGAGTTTTAGTGTAAAGAGAAAAAAATTAATATATTAGTGTTACAATTGAGAGACGGACAGATAATTTATTAATCCCTGATAGTCAATTCACCTGCCAAATTGCAACGATAAAATGATATAAAACAGGATTTGAAAAAAAAAAAATGTATTAAAAATAAATAAATAACGAAAATATATAAAAACACTCAGTCGTTCAAGAGGCATTAAGAAATCAGTTTAGTTTGCCCTGATTCTAGTTCATTGTGTTTATTCAAATACAATCATTCAGACAGCAGACCTGATATCTAATTAGAAATTGAAAATTATTCAGAAATAATGGGATTAATAGTTTATTTCATGCGGATTATTTCTCATATAAGAATAAAGGGAATTAGATGCTGATAAATAAGCAAAACCAGCTACTAAAAGCAGCCAGATTGATATAATAGAAGCATTTAGTAAAGGTGAAATGAAATCAGTAATTAAGCTAAAGGTTAGAGCAAGATGGCAGAATTAGTTGGAAGAAGAAAGAACTAGAAGATGGTGGAATAGTATTCAAAGAAAAGTTGGCAGTATGAGGAAAACAGGAAGGAATAAAAAGGAAGAAATAATAAGATCAAGATTCTACTTTGGTCAAACAGGTTTAAATAGAACTTTAATTAAATTAGGGAAACACGCTACAGGGAAATTTGTTTTTCATTTTCATTAAGAATCAGTGGATCATGTTTGATTGTTTTGCATCAGAGACATGAACTGGTATGTAGATTACAATCCAACAAATTACAACTAAACATTAAAGACCTTTTAGAAAAGGATAAGGCAAAGAATAATCCTCTAATTTAGAATATTTAGAAAAAGATTCTAAATTAGAGGATTATTCATTATTACTGAGATTGTTTTATTTATTTATTTTTTATTTATTTATTTATTTATTTTGTAGTGTTGTTTGAATCCCGATCCACACTCCACTTCAATTGGTGGCGCTAATGCACCGAAAGTTGCTCTCCAACCGACATTCAGCAGAAGAAGAAGAAGAAGCGGAAGTTTGGTCACTAGCAGCTAGCAGCATTAGCTTAGCTTGTGTGTGGAGTCATTGTAGAGAGGCTGATAATCTGGGAGTGTTTGCAGTGAGAATGTCTTCAGTCCAGCTTCAAGGAGAGTTTATCACCGAGCAGTTAACTCCTGCTGAAGAAACATTCACGGAGTTTAAAGGGAGTTTGGTCAATTCGGAGGAAAAGATGGACGATCAACATCTACTGCTGGATTTCACCAGGATCCCCAGATCATCTTACACCGGATAGGTAGGAAACACCTGATAGAAACGATTCCCTGATGATGCACACTGTGGATTTTAGCCTCATCTGATTGGAAAACTGCTTAGAGGAGATCAAGATGCTAAGCTAAAGCTAACTTCCGGTTGAGAGTGGGTGCCCACGGAGCACTTAAAGTAAAGTTAAAGATATTCACAGATTCAGACCAACTTTTCTCTGCTGCCCCAGTGAGCAGATCTTCATCTGCATTTTAAACAGCATCACAACAGAGAGGTGGATTATTAGCATATTTAATTTCTGTGTATCTGATCTCTTGTCTTTTATGCTACATTTATTGGATTGGAAAATAATGCTTTACATTTTCTGAGGAATTCCTCAAAGCCTGAATGACAGAAACATTCATTAAAGTAGGATAGAAAAGAAATCCATGAAAAATAGCAGTTTGCCCTGTAATTCAAATAGATTTGGATAAAAGGCCTTCATTATAATCAGGTTTTTTCATTTAGATAATACCTACACTTTCACTATTGTATTATTAGAATAAGAATAAAATGAGCAATAACTACACTATAGTGCCACCAAAGGTAAAGCACACATAGATAACCTCATCTGGATTATACTACAACTTTTACTTTGGGAAAATTAACTTAAATCTATTTTTTTTAAGATTCTTTCACTCTCATTACAAGGCTCTTATCACCAATAACCACAATAAAGATCACTGTAGTGCCACCAAACTTGTTGGATCTATAGATAACCTCATCTGGATCATAATAAAACTCTTACTTTGTCATTTCAATCAATCAATCAAAAATGCAATCCAAATTTCAGTTTAAATATGAGCTTTTGATTTTTCGGCTGTGTGATGGTTTAATGTGTCGATTCTTGAAAGCAAGAAAACAGCAGGGATTCCTGGAAGCTGTTCTATAAAACGTCGGTCCAAGGTTTTCTCAGTTTCAGTAAACCTTTCAGAGGAAGCACTATTTTTTTCATTTATCTTGTTTATTTTTAATAGTGAACATTTTGATCCCGCAGGGAGCTTTCTCCATTGTTTTTTTGAGCCAGAGGTTCAGTTCTTACATTTTCTCTACTTTTTCTTCCTTTTCAGTGTTTTTCAGGTCTTTCTGTGCGACATCATCATCTGCTTCAAATTTCTCTGGTCTGTGTTCTGTAGTTTGCCTACTTCGGTCTGTTGAAGGTCCTTATCCGTGACATTGCTGTCTGTCCTGACTTGTTGATCTTTTTTAGTATCTTGAAAAACTGAAGTTCTATACATTAATTCATCTTTGTCTTCATTTCTATCTTTTTTGTTGTGAGCTCATCAAATCACTGACTCCTTTGCGATTTTTCTCCATAAAACCCAGAGCCAATGGCAATTTTTTGCTATCATCCTCCTCCTCTAATCTTCTACCAGCCCAGCATTGTCCGGTTTCGATGACTGAAGCCATGATTCAGTCAGGATGATGGCGCAGCATTAACTACACTCCTTTTTTTTTTTTAAGAAAGTTCAAGTTGTAGGTAATCCTTTTTCTTACCCAGTGAGCGGACATTGGAAAGAAGGATCGATGATAATGGCGGTCTTTGGGGATTCCTTCTTAGCGTTGCCATTAGCCCGCCTCTGCAGCCCCTCTTGCACATCATTTCCTCTGGTTCTCCTCCTGGCGTGGCCTGGTCCTTTCGCTAGCTGCTTTGTTTACATTCATCCGAAGCACACAACAGCTTTTTAAACAGTCAACAGTGGCTGCATCTAAGAGGCTTCACAGCATTCGATGCAGATCCCTAAGCAGCCTCTTCCTCACCGCCATCAGACGGCTGAACTGTTCAGAAAACTGTCTTTATCACATCACAGACTCTGCATCACACTGATAACACCAAACCAAAATTCTGCATATTTGCACCAAATATTTAATGCTCTGAACTTCCACATCAATGTTTTTTTTTTATTTTGTTTTTTTTTTTTTGCACCTTTTTTTTCTCCCACATTGTTAAAATTTGATCACTGCTGCACTTTATGGAAGCTGTAAAAAACACATTTTTCATTTTGTATACTGTTATTAGGGATTTGCACAAACCAGCCAGAAAACCACTGAAATTTTTCAAAAAAAAGTCTTAATTTAATCCAAAATGTTCAAAAAATGATAAACTGGGCCCAAAAACAGATGTTAACAAAACAGAATTCAATTCAGGCTTTAACATAAAGAACTCAAACACAAACTGACCGAATAAACAGGACATGAGGGAAACTTAAATAGTGGCGGATCAGACCACTGTTGACACACAGAGGGGGGTAACTGACTAACAAACAAATAAACTTATTTAAACAGATAAATACTGGCCAGACACTAAATACTTTTTAAATTTAACTAATTAACAAAATTACCCAAACTAAGAATATTTAAACAAATGATAAACAAATTTCCCTTCCCATTACAAATGGTTTGATCCGCTGCTTAGCCTGCAACCAATGGAGGAAAGCTGGAGCTCATTCCAGCCGTCCACCAGCAGATCCCACGGAAACTGGCAACTCAAAGAAGAAAGAAATGAATCAATTGCATCTTGACAAAAAAACAACCTGACAGATAAAGTTAACTAAATGTGTGCACTGCAAAAAGTTAACTTAAAGTCAGGCTAATAAAAATATATGAAATGTGCAACCGATTTTGAAAATGAAAAATGTAAAAGTTACCGCACAGCTTCAGAGTGACAGCAGGCTGTGTATACGAAATAGCAATAAAAGGCGAATAAGTCTATCAGTTTGGTGATATTATTGTTTGCTCAAATCTTAGGAGTAAAATCTTTGTCTTATGCAGAAGGTCTCCAATAATGTAAATAAGCATATTATTCTGGCCTGATTCCCTTTTATGGGCGGAAAAATGCATTTGGCAAAATTTGGCCACTTTTGGCACCACTGTGCTAAAATCACATTTCCGCCTCACACACAGCCCACTAAAACCTTTGTGCAACAAACATGCTTCAACTTATTCAGTCCAAATTTTCTTCAGTCGTAGTTAAGATGTGGTTCTATAAAGTCGGAGGGTTCATCCAGAGTTTCAAATGGGGTTTCATTTTTTCTTTGTTTAATCACTATAAATCAGACATGGTGACATTTAAAATAGTGATTCCAACAAACATCATATTTCCAATTTATAGTTTGGAAGCTGTACTTGTTTTAATTCACTTATGTAATTTCAGGCAGAATTTGCTCTTAAGACTCTGAGCTTTAGGGGTTAATTAATATTTTAGCCATTCAGGCTTTGGGCAATTCCTCAGAAAATGTAGTATTTTCCAATCCAATAAATGTTTTATGAAAGTTGTGAGATCAGATGCAAATGATAAAAATCCACCTCTCCTTTGTGATGCTGTTTAATATTTCTCTATGATAATTTTTCCGGTGTTGCAACATGCAGATGACCCTTAAGCATTTGCAGACCAGCAAACTCTGCATAAATCTTATGCAATCTTCCCAGCGTGGCTGGAAACTCGTTTGGAGGAAACTACGAATGTATCTCACTTCCTGCCTTGCTGTGTATGCAGAGAGATGTCGGTTTTGTAGAAAAAAAGATCCGTCGACAAGTTATTGATCCAGAGAAGCCGAATCTGTGAATATCTTTCTAACTTTGCTGAAGTTCATGGAGCAAACCCTAAAAGGCTAAAGTCTTCATCATGTTGGGTCATTGCAGCTTTTCAGGCTTAAACTCTACTGTTCCATGTTGTTTCTGATGCTTAGAATCCAGCATGGAGGCTGTTCTGATCCCTGATTAGATCTTATTGTCTTTCTCTGACCTCACTGTGGAATCAGAGCTGAAACTGGCTTCAGGTGTTATTCCAGAAAGAGCATCCCCTCCCTCTGGAATGCGCTTTGCTCTAATCTCTTGCTAATTGATGAGAAAACTGGGTGAATTTTCACCATAGAGGAAACTTTGGACCATCTTCTTAATGTTTCGATGGTTCTTATCTATGAATTTAGTTAAAGGGAGAGCTTTGGTTGGTAAATGGATTTGAATGAATATGATTTTGACCCTTTTGTGGAGACACCTTTGAGTCGACGTGTTTGAAAATTCTCTGCTTCATGGATAAAATTTACAGCTTTTTCTATAAACTATGTTCTACATCAGGGGTCTTCAACAGGGGTCCATGGAGGTACTGCATGGGGGTCGTGGAAAGTTTCGGTTGATTAGATTTTATTTTTTATATTCCTACTTCTGCAAATTTTCCCCACTAATTGAAATGTCTTTAAATCCACATTAACATGAATTCATCACACTGCAGTAAACAGATAAATGGAGGCAGAAGATGTCTTTCAATCATCAATGAACACATTCAGCGACACACAGGAGCTCTTTCAAGCTGGGCACCGTTTCATTCACAACACCTGTCCCATCAACCAGGAATCAGTAAAACTTTAATAATCCCAGGGAGGGATTACTTTAGTTACATTACTCCATCTGTAATAGAGCGACTATAGGACCAGTTTGATAGAACACAATTTCACATAATTATGGGTCCCCGCTCCATCTCGCGATCAGTTTGGGGGTCCTTTGCGTGGAAAACGTTGAAGACCTCTGTTCTACACAATATCTAACAGTTTATTTCTGAAATTTAAAATGCTAAAGCTGCTGATCTCAATTCCCTGCCTTTTTTTTTAACCACTATTCCCCTGTTTTGTGAAGCTGACACCCCACTGACTTGCTCTGCTCTGAGTTCGTTGGAGCTTAAGCAGAGCATACGTAATATTAATATTTGTTTATTTATAGGAGAACAATATGAGGTGATGAACGCTTAATTTAAAATTATGATCTAATTAATACTTATCTGTCCAAACCTTGCCCGATGGCGGTGCGTTAACCAGTCTGTTATATAACCTGTGATTGTGGCGTCAGACTGCAGTGCATGTTGGGAGATGTAGTTAGGGTGATTAAAGTGAAGTGTCCTTTCTTTAACCCACAATAGAACGTCTTTCTGCTGTTTGTCTTTCCAGACCGCCTGCAGGAGGAGAGGAATTCCAGTTTGGATCAAGAGGAACCAGAAGCTCTGCAGATAAAAGAAGAGCAGAAAGAACCAGAAGATCCCTGGACTAAAGAGGAAACCATGGAGCTCCCCATAAGTGAGCAGGAAGAGCAGCTTCTTCTGAAGCAGGAAGCTGAAGACACAATAGATAAAACTTTCCCATCTTTGATATGTGGAGAAAACTGTCTGAAGAAAGAAGATTTAATGGATCATATGAGGTCTCACACAGGTAAGAAGATTTATGTGTCTGACCTGTGGGAAGATTTTCCCAAAGAGATCTAGACTTGATTCACATTGCTACCTCCAGCAGCTCATTTAGATCCTTAGATCCATTTTTTTTTTGCATCTGGGCCACATATTTAACCTGGCATAAGCCAGATTGAGACGCTTAGTTAAATTCAGTTCCTGCACCGTATCGATCTGGCTATCGTTCCTTAGAGAATGTTAGCAAAAGGGAGGGACATTCAGTACAGTTCTACAAGCTGATTGGGTATCTACCTCCCATCTCCAGCTATTAGCCAATCATGGCAGCTGAGACGTATCAGATTCTTGATTTTTTATTTTTTATTCTTAATGTTAACTGATAAATCAGATTCTTACCGAATCCAGTTGAGAGGAAAACACAAACATCTTCTCCATCCACACAAGCAAAAATTGTGTCCTTTTGGTCATTTTTCTAAATTAAATGGAGGGTAATCCTGCTAAAACAGAAGCAGACATTTTTTTTTTTTTTTTTTTGCTTCAACTTTCTGCCTTTGGTTGACATGTTGTCTTCATACACATTATTGCATTTGAAGTGATGTGTGCAGTCTTATTAAACTATCTACCTTTAGTTGAATACTCTCCACTGCAAGGAGTCTGCTTGACTGAAAAAACAGTGTCTCACTCAAACTTGCACCCTGGTTACCATCTTTGCATGGTTTATTCCACAAGCTTGGCTAGCCCAACTAGCACAGCACCATTTCCTTACCAGGGGCCAGTTTCACGAAGCAGGTTTACCAAAATCTCTGGCTTTTCCATCCTATAACCTGTTTCAGTCACCATGGTAACAGTCTCTCCAGAGCTAACCTGGTCACTAGCAGGTTTTCTTCATTAAACTCTAGTGAACTCTGTCTCTGCTCTTCTTACAGCCAATCACTTTGTAAAATTTTTGTCGTAGTTCTGTGAATAAAATGTATATCATTCACTAGGTCTGTTACACACATTAGGTTTTAAAAACAAACATGGCATATCCGTTTCATTAGGATCATGTTGAATAATAATGATCCTCATTTTTTCACAGAGAATTAAATATTCATAAAGAGAGGATTCTACATCTCAGTTGACAGGACATGAGATTACTGGTTTCTGGTTTGTTCAATATGAGCCGAGATGCGGATTGTTTTTATATTTGTTTAGTTATATTCATATATATTCATGAAGAACTACTGAAATTATTCTCAGATTACATAGAAATACTTTCATTAATTCCGCGGGTGAAATAAATTAGTTTAGGATTAGGATTTACTCGATAACAACCTAATGAGCCTGATAGCCGCTGCTAACGACCATTTATTGGTATAACATCCGTAGCGCAGCTATTTAGTATTCACTGTGTAAAATAAGACTATCAAAATGAGGAACAACATTTTTAGACTTCATTTTCACCTGATTCCAGAAGATTTCACCTAAATAGTTCTACTACCGTTCAAGAAATGATCCTGTAGTATTATTGTGTATGCTGGTAAAGATTCAGTCATCTCAATTCCATGAATAGAGTACAGATGGAGGCCTGTAAGACCCAGCCACAGTAATATGCAGCGATTTAGCTATTTCTACATCCAAGGCCAAAAATTCTAGTTGTTTACCGATTGACTGAGAACGAACAATCAAAGAATTAAATCTGGAACTAACATAAACAGCAACACCCCACCTTTTTCAGTCTATCAGTGCAGTAGACATTATACCCCATAATGTGAATGTCTTCATTTGTAATACTTTTAGTAAAACAGGTTTCTGCTATCAACAACATCTGCACCTTTTGTTTTCATCTTTCTGCGTAGGCTCCGTACATTAAGATGCACATATTTAAGACCAGGCAGTGATTTAAAATCAGAGGGTGTCTGGGAGCGTTGAAGCTCAGGTCCAGGATTTGGTTGCACATTTTCAGACAATAATAAAAGCAAAACAATCAACAGCCTCTGTTTAGCAATTGATTTACTTTAAATTTTTTGACATGTAAAAGCCCCTCCCTTTAATGGATTAGTGAGATAATTATACAAGACAAACATAGACTTGAGTTTAGGCAGATCTCTGGGCAGGTTTATTTCATTTTCCATTTGTACTGGAGGTTGTTCCCGGGTGTAGAGAATCCATAGTGCATGTGCTGTTGAATAAAACACTTTCCACATTGAGGTGATGGTCTGAGTCCTTCCCATATAGCCAGTGACAACGCTTAGTACTTGGAGCCCATGCAGCAAATAAAAGTAGAAACTTTTGCCGTCATCCACAACAGGGATGAAAAGTAGTAAAAAGTACAGACCTGAGTGGAAATGAGACAGTCATCAACTTAGCTCCAGCAGCAGGATCGCTGTAGCAGATGGAAGTAGGCCTCAGGGTTGGGTGAGCAGAGCTTTGGGCTCAAAATATCTCTCCTAAGACACAAAACTGTCCAAATCCACAACTTGTTGGAAAAAAAAAGAAATAAAAGCTTTTTATGCTTAAAAGAGTGGGTAAAACTGTCAAATGACAGCAAATAAACCAGACAATAGACAAAGACACCATGCATGCTGCCATCTTGGATTCTGTGACATCATGTAAGATGTTTTACTCATATTGTGTCTTAAGAAGACGTGCATTCTGTCATTTTACCATCTTTTTTTAAACCTTTCTCTACTTATTGTCTCTAAGGAGGTGGAGCCAGAGAAGGTTAACTATCTAGCGGATCTAGATGGTAGAGCATTAAGCAATATTTTAGAACCTGTGATTGTAATTTCAGAGCTGCAGTGCATGCTGGGAGATGTAGTTCCAGTCTGTTTGTATGTAGTTAGATTGAATCAAGAAGGATTAAAGTGAAGTGTCCTTTCTTTAACCTACAATAGAAAGTCTTTCTGCTGTTTGTCTTTCAGACCGCCTGCAGGATTATGTTGGAAAGGAGGAGGATTCATCTGACCAGCAGCTCTGTGGACAGGAGAGGAATTCCAGTTTGGACCAAGAGGAACCAGAAGCTCCGCAGATAAAAGAAGAGCAGAAAGAACCAGAACATCTCTGGACTAAAGAGGAAACCATGGAGCTCCCCATAAGTGAGCATGAAGAGCAGCTTGTTCAGGAGACTGAAAATACAGGAGATAAACATTTCCCGTGTTCGACATATGGAGAAAATCTTCTTAAAAAAGAAAAACAATAGATCACATGAAAACTCACAAAGGTCAGAGGATTTATGAATGTCTGTCTTGTGTAAAAATGTTCACAACGAAATCTAGTCTAGATACACACATCAGAATTCACACTGGTGAGAAGCCTTTTTCCTGCACCATCTGTAACAAGAATTTTAATAACAAGAGTAATTTGACTAGACACGTGAGTTTTCACACAGGTAAGAAACCTTTTGAATGTCCATCCTGTGGGAAAAGCTTCACTCGGAAGTCTGATCTCAATACGCACATGAGAATTCACACAGGTGAGAAACCTTTTTCCTGCAACATTTGTAACAAGGATTTTACTGACAGGAGTAATTTGACTTCTCACATCAGAATTCACACAGGTGAGAAACCTTTTGGATGTCTATCCTGTGGAAAAAGCTTTACTCAGAAATCTGACCTTAATGCACACGTCAGAATTCACACAGGTGAGAAGCCTTTTTCCTGCACCATTTGTGACAAGAAATTTAATCAGAAGAGTAGTTTGTCTACTCATATGAGAATTCATGTAGCTGTGAAGCCTTTTTCCTGCAGCATTTGTAAGAAGAATTTTACTGAAAAAAATAGTTTGACTACTCATATGAGAATTCACACAGGTGAGAAGCCTTTTGAATGTCTGTACTGTGGAAAAAGCTTCACTGAGAAATCTAGTCTTGTAAAACACATCAGAATTCACACAGGGGAGAAGCCTTATTCCTGTTCCATTTGTAACAAGAGCTTTACTGAAAAAGGTCACTTGACTAGACACATGAGAATTCATATAGGTGAGAAGCCATTCTCCTGAATGATTTGTGAGAAAAGGTTTTAAACCAGCAAGTAGTTTGTGTATTGAAATAGTATTTATTCATGCATTATGTGAAGTGATTTATATTTTTATAAAAACATTTGTTCAAATTATTTGTTGATTCTATTCAGTTTATTTCTACAGCGCCAAATTCACATCACATGTCATCTCAAGGCACTTTACAGTTCAACCAGATCATACTGTCAAATGGATTCAAAGTTTTCTAAGGAAAACCAGCTGATTGCATCACTCATTGACTCTTTCAGCAATCCCTCACACTAAGCATGCTTGTAGCGACAGTGGAGAGGAAAAACTCTCTTTTAACAGGAAGAAACCTCCAGTAGAATGAGGCTCAGTGTGAGCCGCCATCTGCTGAGGCCGACTGGGGTTCAAGGAGACAGAAGCAGAGAAACAAAGATGGCGCCTTCAAGGAAACACACAGCCAGGCAGACGAGCTCCGAGCCAGCTCCCCATGTCAGAGGATGAAGAGATAACATCCAGTTAGTCACAGTCAGAGAAACAGGACTACACTGGAAAACAGGCCGATCTCCAACATCTAGAAACAAAGGTGTTGATGGCAGCAGCTCAGCTGATATTTCTCTCAGGATGGAGTCACAGCCAAACAGGAACAGACCAGATGAAGCTACTATGAGAAAAAGAGAGAGCAGAACGTTAGAGATTGAACTAACAGATTCTGCAGAATAGGAGAATAGAGATAGATTGATGAAAAATAGGTCCCTACGTCCTCCAGCAGTCCCAGTGGGGTTTTGTTGACACATTTTTGCTGCGTCCGAATGTTTGCCCTAATCCCTCGATCACTATATGGAACGGCGACTTTATAGTGAACTCATTTAACTGACAGATGATCACTATTTTTCACTCCACGTTGGTCACGTGATTCTAAAATAGGAAATCAAGTCCAAATTCCTAAAGCTATTTTATTTTTAATATAATTTTACCAAATATTTATGAAAGTAAAATAAATATAGAAGTAAAGTATTAATTAAAAAAATCCCCCTTAAATTATATAATATATTTTCCTTGTATTATTCAACCGTGAAGAAAAAAAAAGGAATTATGTTTTTTAAATACAAACAATATTTTCTTCTTTATTTTTTTCATGATTTTTTTTATGTTAAATCTAATAAAAACACTTTATTGTAATTGTGCTGAATTACTCATTTTCACACCGCTAAGCTAGTTCAGCTAACGTCATCAAAGCTACGTCCAGCTTTATCCACGTAAGGCAAAATGGCACCACGAATCGATCTTTCTCTTTTTATGATCGCTCTTAGTGAAATTCTCTTGCTTAGGATTTAAAGACGTCTTGAAGTAAGGAGGAGGAGAAAACTGTGAAGGAGGAGACTTTTAGGGGCAGCTTTAAGTGTGTTAACTCATTGAAAGCAAAGTGCTTTACAATAATTAACATTATGTGTAAGATCATGCCATCTGCTGCGCAAAGTTAAAAAGCCATTTTGACCTAATTTTATATTACCTAAATTATTTATTTGAACTAAATCAAAGATATCACACAACTACATCCAATATTTTGCTAGCTTTCTTCACCAATCATTTATTATCTCTTATATTTCACGCTGGTAAAGCTTTAAAGAATCTTTTCAGTAAACCTTTTTGAATCATTGGCTTAAACGCTAAATTAATACAATAACACAATTTAACAAAAATGGGTTAAATAATGTATTGAACATATAATAAACAATAAATATAAACACTATGTGTTTATTAACAGGCTTAAAACCCTTTTTTAGGGTGAACCATATCTTTATTTCCTCCTTAATACAGACGTCCCCCTCCTGAAGCACTGGAAAAACAATCTAGAAATAAGTAAAAATGTCTTAAATTAAGGTGTATTTACCTTTAATTTGAGTATGTAATTGAGATAGCTTGCCAATGGAATGAGTATTTTTACTCTTAGAATAAGATAATTAGATAAATTGCACTTAAAATAAGACAATGTAATTGTCTTGCCTTATTTTAAGTGGAAATTGTCTTGTTCCGTTTGCAAAATGTCTCTTTTCCCTCCTTAATCCAACAACAAATTCACTTATTTTAAGAAAAAATTACTCCTCTAGATTTAGATTTTTTTCCCAGTGAGCTGTACTTTGATGGCCGCTCAAACCTTCACCCTGATTTCCTCCTGACCCTGGAGAGACTAACAGCTCTGGATGCCCCATCACCACGAATGGAGGCAACACCTAGAAGTTCTAGCCTTCTTGTTTTGGCTGGCAAGTTGTGCGTCCTATCATGTTGTTGCCAGGGCCTTTGATATTCCACCATCTGTGGCATCATCCCCAGGGTGGCAGAGGATATTCTAGGCCTGAAAAACAGTGCGATTCGCTTCTCACATGGAAACCAGCTGGCTGAGGTAGCAGCTGGCTTCCAGCAACTTTCCGCATCCGGATCAAACCGCCTAAAGAAAATGAAGAATGTTATTTTAACTGCAAATTATTCCATTCAATTCAAATGCATGCTATATGTGACCACACCACTGAGTTTCTTGATATTTTTTTAGGTATCCAGGTTCAGTTCATGAATCTAGAGTTCTTCAAAATAGTCTCGTTTACACCCACTCCCTCTACCCACCAAACCAGTATGTGATCCTTGGCGATTGTGGTTATCTATGCCTGACGAATCCATTTAAAGCCCGATTTATCTGCCATCATTCTGGCTGTCATAGAAAGCTCATAAGGGATAATGACGGCAGGGTGGAAGGCAATATTTTAAAAGCACTGGAGGTAAAAACCTGACTGCTTTTAGTAGCTTGTTTTGCATATTTATCAGCCGTCTAATTCCCTTTATTCCTAAATGAGAAAGAATCCATATGAAAGAAACTATTTATCCCATTGCTTGAATTCTAAATAATAATAGCTGAATTTTTAATTAGATATCAGGTCTGCTGTCTGAATGATGGTATTAGAATGAATATAACGATGAACTAGGATCAGGGATAATTAAACTTCTGAGTAGATGGATTTCTTCCATTCATTTTAACTCCAAAATAATCACAAATATTTCTCCTCTGTGCACTAAACTCCATCACTGATTCTCTTACCTGATTTAAAATTAAATTCTGGAACTATAAACTAAACTGTCATTAAATCTTTTGAAGCATCCATATAAACTAAAACATATCCATAAAGTTTATTTTCTATAAAATGCTGAACCAAACTAGGATCTGAAATATAATCCTTGTTTTCCGTTTAAGCAGCAAAGGTAAATCATTTTACAAAGTAAAATCGAAGTGGATCCAGCTGCGCATGCGCAGATGAGCCGCTGGTAGGAATCAGCTAGTAGCATTAGCTTAGCTTGTGTGTGGAGTCATTGTAGAGAGGCTGATAATCTGGGAGTGTTTGCGGTGAGAATGTCTTCAGTCCAGCTTCAAGGAGAGTTTATCACCGAGCAGTTAACTCCTGCTGAAGAAACATCGTTGGCCAGTTTAAAGGGAGTTTGTTCAATTCGGAGGAA
The DNA here is from genome assembly GCA_018398635.1 of Cyprinodon brontotheroides. Classification (NCBI taxonomy): domain Eukaryota; kingdom Metazoa; phylum Chordata; class Actinopteri; order Cyprinodontiformes; family Cyprinodontidae; genus Cyprinodon; species Cyprinodon brontotheroides. The sequence continues at coordinate 5,063,791 of JAGKQL010000067.1, read as the reverse complement.
AAGATGGACGATCAACATCTACTGCTGGATTTCACCAGGATCCCCCAGATCATCTCACACCGGATAGGTAGGAAACACCTGATAGAAACGATTCCCTGATGATGCACACTGTGGATTTTAGCCTCATCTGATTGGAAAACTGCTTAGAGGAAATCAAGATGCTAAGCTAAAGCTGGTTGCCGCGGCGGCCATCTTACTGCGGTCAGCTCGCTCACTTACAGCATTGGGTTTTAATGACTGCGGTCACGTTAGTAATTTGCTCTGGTTAAACCTCTTCTTCTAAGCCGAAGCCTTACTCTAACAAATCATATATATAACTCTATATAACCATATACCATATACCATATAACTGTATATATATATATATATATATATATATATATATATAATAGTGACAACAGCTAAAACAAGCGGCGCAGACATTATGGGCGCCATCTTGGGGAGGTCGACCTGCTATTCTTACCTGCTGTTTTAAGCAAAACAGAAGAAGGATGCTTCAGCACTGCAGCGTATTTTTGTTTAAATCAACAGACTCTTGACATCAGGGCTGG
>JAGKQL010000067.1:5039513-5059878 GCA_018398635.1 Cyprinodon brontotheroides | reverse complement strand
TCATTTGCCAGACAGTCACTGTGGTGTTGGATGTGAATTCTTTACTTTCTTTAATAATTCTTTGTGGGGAAACAAATTTAGGCCAGAATGAACTTCATATCTTCAGGTTTCTTGGCAGGATCCACTCGCTCCTCAAAATCAAGGACAGAGTTTGGTTCTTTTATGTGAAGTGTCCTTTATTTAAGCACCAATAGAAAGTCTTTCTGCTGTGTTTGTCTTTCAGACCGCCTGCAGGATTATATTGAAAAAAAGAGGAGGATTTCTCTGACCAGCAGCTCTGTGGACAGGAGAGGAATTCCAGTTTGGATCAAGAGGAACCAGAAGCTCTGCAGATAAAAGAAGAGCAGAAAAGAACCAGAAGATCCCTGGACTAAAGAGGGAAAACCATGGAGCTCCCCATAAGTGAGCAGGAAGAGCAGCTTGTTCTGAAGCAGGAGTTTGAAGAGAAACCTTTTCCATATTGTTCAAAATGGAACAATTAGCTTTATTGGAAATGGCTGTATCATTATTCTATTGTCATCCTCTATGATATCTAAATGCTTTAGACTTCAGGTTTATCACAGTGATGCACAGTTGCTCTACCACATAATGAGTCCAGAAATAGGAGGAGCTTGAGCTGAATTAATCTTTTTTTATGAGAACAACAAAGTTTGTCCCAGGAATGTAGTTTGTATCAGTTTTTACTCCAGGCTTCAGAGTGAAGTAGAAATAAACTGGGAAGGGAGAAGATTGAACTTGTGTTTTTTGATTGAAATCAACACTTTTTCTGCAGAATAATGTGATAGAAAAATGTCCCCTTTACCCTGTTTTTCTTCAGATGTTTTGCATTACCCATATTGTGTCTTAAGAAGAGCTGCTTTCTGTCCTTTTACCATCCTTTTAAATCTTTCTCTACTTATTGGCTCTAAGGAGTTTGACTCAGAGAGGGTTTACAGTCTAGCTCTGTACTGAGGTCAGCGCAGACAGAATGCTGGATAAAGAGCTGGATGAGACCAGAATGGGATGGAGCTCTGGCTTTCTGGAGAGCACCTCCCTTTTCTTTTGGCCCTCTGTGGTAAATGTGTGTGCAATCCCCTCATTTGGGGCTCATCTCTACAGTCATGGTGGAGCTGGTGTCTTTCTCCAGCAGTCTCTGGGCAAAAGGTGCAGTAAAACTTGGACAGTTCAGCAAAAACAAAAAAAAATCTAAAAATTAGTTTTTAAAATGTCTTTAATTGTTATGAATCTGCAGGTAATCCAATTTTTTTAAACCATTGATGATAAAAGTGGAGATCCTACCCTTTCTGGATGGCAGAACATTAACCATTATTTTATAACTTGGGATTGTGGTGCCAGAGCTGCAGTGCATGCTGGGAGATGTAGTTCCAGTCTATTTATATGAAGTTATGTCAACAAACGGATGATTAAATAATCATCAATAATCAATTTCTTAAGCCTACAATATAAAGTCTTTCTGCTGTGTTTGTCTTTCAGACCGCCTGCAGGATTATGTTGGAAAAGAGGAGGATTTCTCTGACCAGCAGCTCTGTGGACAGGAGAGGAATTCCAGTTTGGATCAAGAGGAACCAGAAGCTCTGCAGATAAAAGAAGAGCAGCAAAAGCCAGAAGATCCCTGGACAAAAGAGGAAACCATGGAGCTCCCCATTAGTGAGTATGAAGAGCAGCTTGTTCTGAATCAGGAAATTGAAGAGAAACCTTCCTCTCCTGTTTGACACGTGAAGAAGACTGCCAAAAAAAAGAATATTTTATGGTTCACACTCACACAGGTCCGAAGATTTATGAATGTCTGTCCTGTGGAAAAATGTTCAAACTGAAATATCATCTTGATAAACACATCAGAACTCACACAGGTGAGAAGCCTTTTTCCTGTACCATCTGTAGCAAGAATTTTACTGACAAAAGTAGTTTGACTTCTCACACGAGAATTCACACAGGTGAGAAACCTTTTGAATGTCTGTACTGTCGAAAAAGCTTCACACAGAAATCTAATCTTGACAAACACATCAGAATTCACACAGGGGAGAAGCCCTTTAAATGTCTGTCCTGCGGAAAACGCTTCATTCAGAAATCTAATCTTGACAAACACGTCAGAATTCACACAGGTGAGAAACCCTTTGAATGTCTGTCCTGTGGGAAAAGCTTCAACTTTAAGTCTGATCTGAATAATCACATCAGAATTCACACAGGTGAGAAGCCTTTTTCCTGTACCATTTGTAACAAGAACTTCAATGACAGAAGTGGTTTGACTAAACACGTGAGAATTCACAATGGTGAGAAGCCTTTTTCCTGTACCTTTTGTAACAAGAATTTTAATGACAAGAGTAATTTGACTAAACACATGCGAATTCACACAGGGGAGAAATCTTTTTCCTGTACCATTTGTAACAAGAATTTTAAAGACAAGAGTTATTTTACCTATCACATGAGAATCCACAAAGGTGAGAAACCTTTTCTATGTCTGTCCTGTGGAAAATGCTTCACTCAGAAATCTAGTGTTGATAAACACATCAGAATTCACACAGGTGAGAAGCCCTTTCAATGTCTGTCCTGTGGAAAACGCTTCACTCAGAAATCTAATCTTGATAAACACATGAGACTTCATACAGACGAGAAGCATTTTGAATGTCCGACCTGTGGAAAAAGCTTCACCTCCAAGTCTGATCTGAATAATCACATCAGAATTCACACAGGAGAGAACCCTTTTTCCTGCAACACTTGTAACAAGAATTTTACTGACAAAACTAGTTTGACTAAACACATTAGAATTCACGCGGTTGCTAAATCTTTTTCCTGTACCTTTTGTAACAAGAAATTTAAAGATGAGAGTAATTTGACCTATCACACGAGAATTCACAAAGGTGAGAAACCTTTTGAATGTCTGTCCTGTAGAAAAAGCTTCACTCAGAAATCTAATCTTGATAGACACATGAGAATTCACACAGGAGAGAAACCTTTCTCCTGCACGATTTGTAGCAAGAATTTTACCGACCAGAGTAATTTGACTTCTCACAAGAGAATTCACAAAGCAGAGAAACCTTTTGAATGTCTGTCCTGTAGAAAAAGCTTCACTCAGAAATCTAATCTTGAAAGGCACATCAGAATTCACATAGGTGAGAAGGCTTTTGAATGTCTGTCATGTAGAAAAAGCTTCACTCAGAAAACTCATCTCGATAGACACATGAGAATTCACACAGGAGAGAAGCCTTTTTCCAGTACCATTGGTGAGAAGGATTTTACTGACAAGAGTAGTTTGACTTCTCACACGAGAATTCACACTGCTGAGAAGCTGAATGATTTGTGACAAAGGGTTTAAACGAGAAGCCTATAGATATGCAGGATTTGGAATGATTTATATATTTATAAAAATCATTTGTTTCATAGAAGTCAGAGCAGTTAGACACCACAGGGATGAACAGTAGAGGCGTTTTCCGTTTGACTGGTAATAAAATGTCAATCTAAACTTTAATTGGCACAGTGTTAGAGCTATGGTTAATAGATATTAGAATGAAGTAGATCATTTATAGAGGAGTCTCAGATGAAGATTTGGGACATATAGAAGTGTGTGTCAGTCAGGCTGATTAATGTTGCAAAGTAGCTCCAGCCATCTTGAAAAGGCGGTTCCAAAAAGTAAAAAAAAACAATCCACTGGATTTTGTTTCCAAGTTTGAAGACGTTTTGCTTCCCTTCCAGGAAGTGCTTTCAATTCAAAATGTCAGAAATTGCATTGAGCTAGAGGCTTTATAGAATGCTTTTTTTAGTTTGCAAAGCACTAGTGGCTGTTTTTTGGACAGTAAGGGTAGAGACATGCAGCAAAGGACCAGACATCGGATTTGAATCCGGGTCGGCTGCGTCAAGGACTATGGCCTCCATAGATGGGTCATGTGTACTAACCACTGCGCCACCAAGACACACCTATAGAATGCTTTTTAAAGATTTCTGGAAGTATAATTTTAATAGTTTTCTTCTTGATTCTGTAGATGTTCTATTCACTTGCTATGATTGAAAGTAACTATTGCTACTGATTCTATGTACTATATTCTGCTGTGGATGTTTTTAACTATTGTAATCATTTATAAATTGATGAACAAGCAGCAATAAAAACCTCATGGATTGAAACAATTTGCTTCTTTATATAGTTTCATATTAATTACAATCTTCTTCCATGTTTTCTCTGATGTTTTCATACGAACTAAAGCTCTAAAATAAATAGTTTAATTGCATTCACTTGTCTTCTCCAGTCTTTCCTTTTTGCTATTTAGAGCCTGAGTTCAAATCTGGCCATTGGATAAATCCTCCTTTGCTTGTTGGAGAACTTAGATCAGGAAATAATGTAGGTACGTATTCTGGCCCAGTTGGTTCGGCACCTGATAAAACAAGTGTTTCAGTTGCTATAACTGTGTGAGTCCAGAGCCGCTACAACCAAGCAACTAGAGGAATGAAGGATCTAACTATGGCTGTGTTCACAAATCAATGTTTTTATTAATTAAAAATCATTACAAAATGCCGAAAAGAAAGTGCAGCTTCACAGATGAACTCCAGAAAACATTTCAAGTCAAATGAGAGGCTGAGTGCACCGTGTGCAAAGCTGGCTCATTAGTTTCAGTTTCTAATAAAGGTGCTGGAGATCTCAAAGCTCACATGGACGCTGAAAAACCTGAAAGAGGTGAGAGATATTCTGCAAAGTTGACTGAGAACTTTGTTAGAACTGGGAACATTTGTTGAAACTATTTGAAAATACAGAAAATGTCATATTTAGAACATTATTTGATTTATTTATGTATTTTAATAAATAGCTATAATTTTGTTACTAGCTGTTAAAGATTTTGTTTTACTACAAAGGTTATTTTTGTACCGTTTTGGCATAATAAAGCTGTTTATTAAACCTTTGAGAAGCCTGTCTGAATCCATCTGGAGGCTGGTCAAAGTTTCCTCTTTTTTGGAAATCAAAATATGCTCAGCCTAATATATATACCTATTCTAAAAGAATTAGTTCTGTAGTTCCCATTTTTAATCCAACTGATGTTTACAGGAGGTGTTTTGAACTAGACTACAGAAGGACGGCAGCAGTTTATGGATCATGTTACTTCATGTTTTTGAACTTTATTAGGGAAATTCACTGAGCCTCCTGATGTGTTTTTTCGCACAAGACACTACAATTTGGGGATAAAGGCTTCGCTCTTTATCTTAATACAAATATTATAGTTCTGGATATTTTTGTTCGAATGTTTTTATATGAGGTCTCCAGCAAATCTTGGTGTCTATCATTAATCCCAAGAACTTAATTTCCTTAACCTTCTCTACTGTCACATCATGTATCAGGATATGTAAAGTTGTTTCACTTTTGCTGTTTCCAAACAACATTAACTTGGTTTTATTCAGATTTAATGATGGGTTGTTAATATCAAACCATATCTTGAGTTGACATAACTCAGGGTTATTATCAGCCATAAAAATGATCCAAATGATCACCTGTACAAAAGATGTTAGTATTGTCTGCAAACAAAACGAATTTAAGTATTCTAGAAACTTTCAATAATATAAAGTATAAATAATTTTGGCCCCAGTACTGACCCCTGGGGGACACCACAATGTCCAAGCACTATGACTGGCAGTCAGCCATTTGCACAAATTGTTTTCTGTTTCTTACATAACTTTCCATCCAGAGTAGTACTACACCCCGAATGCCATAACTCTCTAATTTATTAATTAGTATTTTTTGTCATATATTGTGTCCAAAGCCTTTTTGATATTAATAAATACACAAACTGCAGATTTCTTATTATCTATGGTGCTGGTGACTTCTTCAATGACGGCCATTGCCGTAGATCTTTGTGATCTAAATCCATACTGACTTCCGGAAATCAATTTATGTTTATTAATGAATGTATCTAATCTATCAACAAATGATTTATCCCAAATTTTTGAAAGTAGAGAAACAGGCCTATAATTTGTGAAATGGCGTCTGTCCCTAGATTTATAAAGTGGAATAACTTTTCATATTTTCTGGAAATGTACCCGACTGAAATGACAGATTGCAGATGGAAGTCAGAGGATGAAGAATTTCCTTAATTTCCTTAAGTATTGTCATATCAATGCCATCACAGTCAGTTGAGCTCTTGTTATTACATTTATTATCAATAATATCCAATAATAAGGATTTCTGCTGATTGTTTCATTCCAAGCTCCAGTTTTTGTTGTAGGATCCAGGATTTTTTCTGCCATATTGGGTCCAACACGCACAAAATATTTATTGAAATTATAAACAACGTCATTAATGTCCTCAAAATGTTATGTTATATTTTTCTTATTTCTACCTAATCATTTAATGTAATAAGCCTGTCTAGCTATTTGTAGAATAGCAATTCATTTATTCTTATATTTCTAATATTCATTCTCTACCTCCAAAGATCTATGCCTTATGAAATCTCTGTATAGTTTGTTCTTTTTTGTCTTTGCAGGCATTTTGCAAACCCTGTGTGATCCATAGCGCTTTTAAGTATTAGTTTTATGAGAGAATATTATTAATGAACAGTTTTTATCATATAGTAATGTAAAGATATTCAGAAAGTTATCATATGCTGTATCATCATCATTATAACAGACTCCCAGTTATGTTTCAATAAATCCTCTTTGAAAGATTTGAATGATTCCTCTGTTCTTACCCTTTTAAAATGTGGATTACTTTTATCCTTATTTTATATATAGAAATTGTCGCTAAAACAAAGACTGGAAGATTATCACTAATATGCTGAACTATTAATCCACTTAACATATTGTTATCTAACATAATAAATATATTACTTGTTAATGTGGCACTGTTAAGTGTGATCCTGCTGGTCTAGTGATTTGAGGAAAAGGCTCAAACTGTACATTGGTATTAATTAGATTAGATTAGATTCAACTTTATTGTCATTACACATGTAAAGGTACAAGGCAATGTAATGCAGTTTAGGTCTAACCAGAAGTGCAATAGCAGCAAGTGCAGGATAAATAATGGTTCCATAAATACAGGACATGGGTTTCTACTGAATGACAATAGAGATGAATTCTATTGTAAATAATGAATATAATATATCGATCACTACTGTTATGAACTAAATTTACAGCTGGATATGTACCGAATATAATATACAGGTGGATATTACTATAAAAAGGGTTTTTACAGTTATGTATAACAGCATATATACAGATGGGTTTTACTGTAAAATGAATACATAAAGTTTGGACAGAAGCTATCTAAACTGAAGTGCAGTGGAAGGTAATTGCATATTACAGTTAAAGTATGTTATTAATGAACTCTTCAGTAGGTTTCTAATGGTTAATTGAGTTAAGTAGATCTATATTCAAATCTCCGAACTATGCTGTAAGACTGTTGATCCAACTGTCTACAATTTTTTGCGACATATTTTTTGGGAAGACTTCAGTGTCGAGCCAGATTTTTTTAGTAAAGAATTTGCTGTGTTTACATTTTTGATACATGCCTGTTACAGTTACCATTTGAGTAATAAAACCTGTTGTTGAGTTTTCCATGAGTGTGCAGGTATTTATGTTCCCTTCTAATATTTTAGTTTGGATTTCATGCAATGGATCATCATAACATAAAATCTTTATTATGGAGAAATATGCCCAGTGCAACCGGCTGCTTTCAGAGATAACCTAATGTCTAGATACCTGTTGCCTGAAGGCCTTTTAGGTTTGTTGGAGAACATTCTAGAAATAACCCGACATTAAATTTGACATTAAAACCCCATATTATTGGGAACTGCGTTTAATTATAATCAGGAACATTTTAATTTAAATATTTACCTTCATTTCAGTCTTTAAAATATGTGGATATTTATTTGTACAATCATTGCATCATGACGGCACAGAGCATGGGCGTAGGTTTGCATAGGGACCATTATGGCTGGAACCATCCTAATCGGTCTCTCGCCAGTCACGTGACTTTTGTTGCTAAGACGCCATTTTAGTTGGAAAAGGTGTAGTGTAAACAACCGCAGCATAGCTAAACGAAGGACTAAAGGCCTGTTTACATAGCAGCCTGTCCAAGATAAGTCATTACAGTTAACATAAGCCTGAAAACAGGGGCGGATTTAGGAAAATCGGTCTCCGCCAGTCACGTGACATTTGTTGCTAAGACGCCATTTTAAGTGGAAAAGGCATAGTGTACCGCGCCCGAGGTAAACAATTGACGTCACTTGGCGGAGACCGATTGTCCCTACCAATAATGTTATGTGAGCAACATGTTTATAATTTACAATCCAGCTGTTGCAGCAGTCGCTTCTTTTCCTCTCGCAGCTTCGCTGCTTAGTAGCTGCAGCTCCATCTAGTGCCTGCCTGGTCTCTCCTGTCCCTTTAAAGTGACAGCGCACGTCACTGCGGTTTATCTCCACTCTCATTGGTTGTTCTGCCTTAAGTTCCGCCTCCTCTCTCTTTCTGATTGGCTGTTTTCCAGTCCGTGTGCGCTTGGAGCAAAAAATGGAAAATTTATTCACGCTAGAATACCACGGTTATTACAATTAATATTAGGCTACGAAACTAGTCCCAATTAAAAAACAGAATATCATGTACGCTAAAAAACAAAGAACTTTTTTTTTTTTTTTTTATAAAACTAAGTATTCTGAATCAGCCAGAAGTTCTGAAGACTGCTGGAAAAATGGACAAATAAAGGCTGTAAACTATCAACATTTCAGATTCTTAGCCACAGCCGACTGATAAAGGAAATCTGAGGGTTTCCTTTTTCCCATCTTCTGATATTATTTGCTATTACTGTTTGATTTTTTGATGACTCTTTGAGGAAGTTCAGGTATAATTATTAGCAGTTGTTATTTATTTTATAGTGTATAACAATAAGAGATGGTGCCTAAACATCTGCTATTTTTTGTTTAAGAAGCATAATTAGGGTTCCACATAATAATACTGATATTTAATTGATAATTTCTACTTCTAGAAATACGATAAAGACAAAAACAAACAGAGGGACACCTTTAATATTTTAATATGATTTTATCTTGCAAAGATTTCTACACAGTCTAAAAGTAAATTACAATTAGTACAAACATTACTGTCTGGTAAATAATGCTTGAATCTGGCTGTTTATTTTGGATATTTTTACATTACAGATAAGATAGTGTTATATTGTCTTTTATAATCGTTAAATTGGATTTTATATTTGAATAAACTTAAAGGCTCATTCTTTGTCATATTTTGTAATTGCAATTGATCTAAACCTTAGAAAAGAAGTGCTTTTTCTTAGCTTTTAATTTCCCCACACATAAACAATTAGTCAAACCTCATTCTTAAAAACAACTTAAAATAAGCCTAATTAAAAAGAAAATCCTGCAATAAAGGGGGCAAATATAAATTACAGGCACTTCTGATATTGGTTTGTGAAGATTTTTAAAAGCCATTTAACATTTCCTACCATTTTACAAACCTGCAGTATGACTGGATCCTTTGCAAATTATCTCATTTAAATTAAAGAAAGTTTGTGGCTTTAGCGTGACAAAAATGTGAAAATAGAACATGTAAAATTACACACAAGGATCGTTTTCAATTAGAAACTGTTCAATATAATTTTTCCTCATTTTTCTTCGTCAAACATTTACAAAAAGGCATGCTTCAGCACAAAAAAGGACAGGGAGTTAGGAGATACTTTTATTAAAATGAAATACAATTTTTTAGAGAACTCTGCAGATAAAAATCACATTTTAATGACCACCTTATCTTCCCTTGAAAAAGGCCTTAAATAAGCAGCTATAGAGTGAAACCATACTGAGAAAGGATAAAGAAACTCAACAAAATGCCTGAAAATGTCAGTTTAAACCAGAGGCACCATAACAACTGATGGTTTTCTTAAAGCTTGGCTAGAATCATCATCTTTGACTTTGCCTTCAACTCTAAAACACAGAGGTAGGTACTGAATAAACTCTGCTGCTGTAACTAACTTTGCATCAAATATGAAAATATAATCTAAGGTGGCTTTCCTTTAACAAAGAAGAACTTTAATAAAATGAACAATTTAGCGTGAAATCAGTGGAAGGTCTATGGGTTTAGAAGGGCAAATAAATCTGAACTAAAATAACTTGAGCTGTCTAATAGCAGTCTAATGGCGGTGGGGAAGAAACTGTTCTGGAATCTAAAAAACAAAGCAGATCAAGAATCTACTCTTTGACAAATGTACTAAATATTCACCTTCCAGCTGAGAACCAGAAGGCTGAAGACCTGCGTCTCACCAGAGGGGTTTCAGTTTGAGCTTTGGCTTCTGGGACGGCCACCTTCCAATCTTCTTTGTCGCTTCCTTCCTCTCATCCTGGTTTCTGGAATCCGATGGGCGAACTTAAGCTTAAGAGCTTCGGCGATGAGACCTGCTGGGTCTGACTGCTCTTTGGGCTTCATTTTGACTACAGCTTCCTCTAAAGGGCTTTAAATGCAAAAGGGGGACATTTTAATAGAGTCCCAATTAAAGTTTATACATATATATATATATATCCTGTTGAAAGTGCGAGATAAACATTTTTTACTGACTGCAGCTTCACCTTGTCTTTGTCCTTTAGGATGTCCAGCATGCTGGGGATTTCTGCAGGCCTTGAAACCTCAACCATCTGCTCATCTTTCTTCTTCCTCTCCTCTCTTTTATCAGCTCTATGGAGGAAAATGTTCCCTGCAGTGCTGGCCCAGATGGGGGAGGTGGAGGGGGAGGAGGAGGGAGGTTTCCTGAAGGTGTAGGAGCCCCACTAGCAGCAGCTGGAGTAAAACATGAAGCAAAGCATAAAAAGATGTAGCTCAGGTGGGGATCTGCTGCCATCTAGTGGAAACATTACAGGAGAACGTTAATAAATCATCAGTTCATGAAAAACTGAGGAAACAGTATCTCTCTCTCTCTCTCTTCTCTATATATATATATATATATATATATATATATATATATATATATATATATATATATTATATATATATATATATATATATATATATATATATATATATATATATGTATATGTATATATTACATCAGCAACAATACTACAGCAAAAGTTGTCACACCAATGTGGAATTCAAGAAGTGTATAAAATTAACAGAATCAAGTAATAAAAATATATTAGAGAAAAAATACATAAAATACTGTACTGAACAGGGTTTTTACAAACATAAATATCATTCTTAAAGAACATTTAATCAATTTATGTGTGGACATTTTACAGTATTTTTACTATATATATATATATACAAATACATATATATATATATATATATATATATATATATATATATATATATATATATATATATATATATAACAGATATACACATAGAGTGAGAGATATGTAGATATATATTTGTCTATACTTTTATAAATGTTTGTGTATATAGTATTAACAAAATAAAAAAAATGTATGAGTGGCTGTGCTTTAGAACACATATATCCTATCAGTAATACTCTATTAATCTAAACCCCACTACGAATATTTAAATACCCTGAACTATTTGTTTGTTTACAGCAAAAAAAATTAACCGTTAAAAAAATGAGTGCGCCGCAACAGTCAATGCGGTTTCTGCTCTACGCAGCAGCTGATGTTACGAGACTAAAAAGTATTTCCGTTTATTTCCTTCAGGCGCCATTTTAAGTCGCAGACATCTAGACAGTAACCAGGGTGAGTTCTAACGCTTTCTATTAAACACATTCTGTCCGTTTTTACATTTTTCTTTGGCTTCATGTCTGATATGTACCTGGAGGAGGAGGAGGAGGAGGAGGAGGAGGAGGTCAGCATTGAATGTGTTCATACTTGTTCAGGGTTGCGGTGAGGCCTAGAAGAAGCAGCCCATCCTGAACCACCATCAGAACGGAATCGTCCGTTATTTGGCAGTTAAACATTTTGTCCCGTATTGAACCAATAAGGAAGCGATTTGTTCCTTGTTTTCAGAAATGTCTGACACACATCTGTCAAAGTAACATCAACACGAACTTAATTCACTTCCGTTTATTTCTATAGGGTGTAACTTTGGGATAAAAGTTGGTGGGGGCGCTCTAAGGGTGTGTGTGTGTGTTCGGGGGGGTAACTCTAACCCCGAAATCCCACATCCTCCATCACCGCTCCGCTCCGCTGCTCTCCAGACCTTCTGCCCAAACCAAAGCCTACAGCTCCCGCTGCTTCTCCCGTCCTGCTCCTCTCCGACTTCCTCGGAGTTTGAGGAGAACATGGCCGATTAAATTCAAAGCAGCAAAACATGCGGAAATGAACCAGAGTTTCCGTGTCGCGGATCATCAAAAATAATTACTATTCATTATTTTTTTAATGAAGGCCTTAATTTGCACTAAAATTAATTAAATATGTTAATCGTGGCATTTATAATTACTTAATAAAAATGTTTATGAAAACAATTTCGTCAGATATATTATATCGCGATTAATTTGCGTGGAACTGATCATAAAGCCGTATGTTCGAAAAGGAAGCTCGAGGCGGAGAAAAAGCTAGAGAATATATATATGTATATTTATAAAACATATATATATATAACATATATATAATATATAATAGATATACACAGAGTGAGAGATATGTGTAGATATATATTTGTCTATACTTTTATAAATGTGTTTGTGTATATAGTATTAACTAGGGTGACCATATTTTCATTTGGGAAAACCAGGACACCTTGGAGGGGGGGGGGTTGAAAGAACAAATGTCTCATCATCGGGATTTGCTCCGTGATCAGAGGAAATGTTACTTGGCGCAGAACAGTTGTGAAAATTTGAAGTTCAGTTTAATATAATAATACAACTGTGAATAGTTCCGTCTGAAATGAATGAAAATAGTTGTTTTAATGGTTATTGAGTCAGATATGTGGCGGTAATGTTTGGTTTATCTAAAGGTTTTAATCTGTTACTGTGTAAATGGGTTTGGCTGTAATTTAAGGACAGATTCTAATATATCTGCAGGTGGGGAACTATAAATCTGATAGGATTTTAATTTTTTTATTGATGTTTTGCACAATATGCTTAACTAAGTATTTTTGTTGTTGAATATTAGAGATTTTGCAGATATATTTTATAAATACATTGTTTAGATTTACTTATATATTTCTAACCCTTTTTATAGAATAGAATAGAAAATCCCTTTTTATTGTCCCACAATGGGCAAATTTACACAGCAGCAGAAAGATTATTGAAAATGGTCACACAGATGTGGACCTTAGAAAAATGTATAAGAATAACATAATAGGGAAGTGTTAAAATATAAAAAATAAAACTCTGTAAAGTGTTTTAACAATATAAAACTGGAGAATTGATAACCAATATGCTGCTATAGACATTTTTCCAGTAATGGATATTTGAAAATAGCAGCAACATCAGAGATGTGCAGAATGACAGCAGCAGGTTATTTAACTGACTAAGGTTTCTATCATTACATTTGATTTGATTTGTTCCTGCTCCCGGTTGTTGGAACCTTTATTCCACTCTGGATTCTTGTGAGTGTAGTCTTTGTTCACTTTAACTTTTTAAAATAAATAAATAAACAAACAGTTTTGAAAACCTCGGTATTCATTCTTTTCCTGCTTTGTGTGTCAACTTTCACGGTTGCTAAGCAACAGAGCATACGCCGGTAAAACCCGCTGAAGCGAGGACCTGTTCGAATTTACAGACAGAACTCTTCCGGCCTCCTTATTTTAAGGACTTCGAAGGATCCAGTCTAGGTAGACCGCGTCCTTGGAGGATGCAGCCCAGATTTTTGAACAGAGCCTCTGATTAAGAACAGGGCTGCCCGCACCGACGCGGCTCAGGGATTACGTCACACGGAACGTCGTGCGCAGTGAAATCAGGACATTTCCTCACTTTCTAAAAAAAGCCGGACGCCCGGGACAGGACGTGAAATACGGATATGTCCCGGGAAATACGGACGTTTGGTCACCCTAGTATTAACAAAATAAAAAAAATGTATAAGTGGCTGTGCTTTAGAACACACATATCCTATCAGTAATACTCTATTAATCTAAACCCCACTAAGAATATTTAAATACCCTGAACTATTTGTTTGTTTACAGCAAAAAAAAATAACCGTTAAAAAATGAGTTCAATATTCAGCGAGTTAAAGTTGATTAAAATTGATTCTGTGCTGCTCAACACGTCACTGAGCGCAGCTGTCGACCTCCCCAAGATGGCGCCATAAAAAAACCCGGCGGTCATCCGGTATCTACTCTTATGCTATGTGGGTCGACCTCCCCAAGATGGCGCCATAAAAAAACCCGGCAGTCATCCGGTATCTACTCTTATGCTATGTGGGTCGACCTCCCCAAGATGGCGCCCGTAATTCCTGCGCCGCGACAGTCAATGCTGTTTCTGCTCTACGCAGCAACTAATGAAATGAAACTAAAAAGTATTTCCGTTTATTTCCTTCAGACGCCATTTTAAGTCGCAGACATCTAGACAGTAACCAGGGTGAGTTCTAACACTTTCTATTAAACACATTCTGTCCGTTTTTACATTTTTCTTTGGCTTCATGTCTGATATGTACCTGGAGGAGGAGGAGGAGGAGGAGGAGGAGGAGGTCAGCATTGAATGTGTTCATACTTGTTCAGGGTTGCGGTGAGGCCTAGAAGAAGCAGCCCATCCTGAACCACCATCAGAACGGAATCGTCCTTTATTTGGCAGTTAAACATTTCGTCCCGTATTGAACCAATAAGGTTTGTTCCTTGTTTTCAGAAATGTCTGACACACACATCTGTCAAAAAAACATAACATGAACTCAGTTCACTTCCGTTTATTTCTATAGGGTGTAACTTTGTGATAAAAGTTGGTGGGGGCGCTCTAAGGGTGTGTGTGTGTGTGTGTGTGTGTGTGTGTGTGTGTGTTCGGGTGCAATGATAAGTATTTCGAAAATCCCACATCCTCCGCTCCGCTGCTCTCCAGACCGTCTGCCCAAACCAAAGCCTACAGCTCCCGCTGCTTCTCCCGTCCTGCTCCTCTCCTACTTCCTCAGAGTTTGAGGAGAACATGGCCGATTAAATTCAAAAAGCAGCAAAACACGAGGAAATGAACCAGAGTTTCATTGGCGGATCATCAAAATCATTACAATTCTTTACAATTTTTTTTTTTATTAAGGCCTTAATTTGCACTAAAATTTTTTAAATATGTTTTATCCTAGCATTTATAATTATTTGATAAAAATATTTATGAAAACAATTTTGTCAGATGTATTATATCGCGATTAATTTGGCGTGGAACTGATCATAAAGCCAGTATGTTCGAAAAGGAAGCTCGAGGATGGAGAGAAAGCTAGAGTACACACATATATATATATATATATATATATATATATATATATATAAAAAACATATATATAATATATAATAGAGATACACATAGAGTGAGAGATATGTGTAGATATATATTTGTCTATACTTTTATAAATGTGTTTGTGTATATAGTATTAACAAAATAAAAAAAATGTATGAGTGGCTGTGCTTTAGAACAGCGGTCCCCAACCACCGGGCCGCGGACCAGTAATACTCAAGACAGAAAAAAAAAAAATTTTTTTTTTATTTTGAAAAATATAAAAATTGTGGTATTCTCTCCCAGTTACATCAGTCGGTGCATCTGTGCCTCTTGACACAGGTTAATTCAGTTCAAGACTCATCCTATCTATAACATCCTATCTTTGTGGAGCAGGATTTTCTGCAGTTACAGCGACCAAAACAAAGCTACGGAGCAGACTGGACATCAGGAGCACACTTCGTCTGTCATTGTCTCCGATTACGCCACGATGGGACGGGCTCATTGTTTTATTTTTATTGTTGTTTGTATTTGATTTTATGTCAGTCGTATCACTTTACTTTATCGTATTTACCCCCCGCCCGACCGGTAAGAGCGCGCGGGCGGGGGATTTTGGTTGGTTAAATAGGATCAAGTAAAAACGGTCCGCCGCCGCACACCCCAGAATATTGTCTGTCACGTAGCGGTCCGTGGTGCAAAAAGGGTTGGGGACCGCTGCTTTACAACACATATACACTCACCGGCCACTTTATTAGGTACCCCATGCTAGTAACGGGTTGGACCCCTTTTGCCTTCAGAACTGCCTCAATTCTTCGTGGTATAGATTCAACAAGGTGCTGGAAGCATTCCTCATGGAGTTTGGTCCATATTGACATGATGGCATCACACAGTTGCAGCAGATTTGTCGGCTGCACATCCATGATGCGAATCTCCCGTTCCACCACATCCCAAAGATGCTCTATTGGATTGAGATCTGGTGACTGTGGAGGCCATTTGAGTACAGTGAACTCATTGTCATGTTCAAGAAACCAGTCTGAGATGATTCCAGCTTTATGACATGGCGCATTATCCTGCTGAAAGTAGCCATCAGAAGTTGGGTACATTGTGGTCATAAAGGGATGGACATGGTCAGCAACAATACTCAGGTAGGCTGTGGCGTTGCAACGATGCTCAATTGGTACCAAGGGGCCCAAAGAGTGCCAAGAAAATATTCCCCACACCATGACACCACCACCACCAGCCTGAACCGCTGATACAAGGCAGGATGGATCCATGCTTTCATGTTGTAGACGCCAAATTCTGACCCTACCATCCGAATGTCGCGGCAGCAGAAATCGAGACTCATCAGACCAGGCAACGCTTTTTCCAATCTTCTATTGTCCAATTTCGATGAGCTTGTGCAAAATTGTAGCCTCAGTTTCCTGTTCTTAGCTGAAAGGAGTGGCACCGGGTGTGGTCTTCTGCTGCTGTAGCCCATCTGCCTCAAAGTTCGGACGTACTGTGCGTTCAGAGATGCTCTTCTGCCCACCTTGGTTGTAACGGGTGGTTATTTGAGTCACTGTTGCCCTTCTATCAGCTCCAACCAGTTCAAGGCCATTCTCCTCTGACCTCTGGCATCAACAAAGGCATTTCCGCCCACAGAACTGCCGCTCACTGGATGTTTTTTCTTTTTCGGACCATTCTCTGTAAACCCTAGAGATGGTTGTGCATGAAAATCCCAGTAGATCAGCAGTTTCTGAAATATTCAGACCAGCCCTTCTGGCACCAGCAATCATGCCACGCTCAAAGTCACTCAAATCACCTTTCTTCCCCATACTGATGCTCGCTTTTGAACTGCAGGAGATTGTCTTGACCATGTCTACATGCCTAAATGCACTGAGTTGCCGCCATGTGATTGGCTGCTTAGAAATTAAGTGTTAACGAGCAGTTGGACAGGTGTACCTAATAAAGTGGCGGTGAGTGTATATCCTATCAGTAATACTCTATTCAGGGGCGGATCCAGGATTTTTCAAAGGGGGGTGCGCACCTAAGGGTCATGGGGTCAAGGGTCACAGGTCAAGACAATGTGAGGCTAAAAGACCAAAGAATACCATCTTCACTCTTTCACACTACCCTAATTATTCATCCAAGGGTTTTTAATTGATCATTTTAATGGATGAACATAAGTAGAATTAGCATGATTACATTATTGTAATTATAAAAGGATCTCTCGGTTTTTAAAGCATGCACAAGGTTAAAAGGTAGTTTGAAGAAAAAAATGATCCTCATCAACAATAAAACAAGGAGTTTCTTTATTTCCAGAAATGATATTTACACAGAACATGAAATAAAAAAAACCCAAGGACTTGGGTTCAAGTATGGTTCAAGTAAGACAAAGGAGTTTTGAATATATTTTAACAAGATAAACTGTTGAAAAACAAAGACCCGAGTTAGCACGTTCCACAGAAGCACTGGTTACAGGTATGATTGACAGAAGGTGAAGAATCATATAAATGTTTGGGTAGCACTTCATATTTGTCATCTTTAGAATTTCAGGGAGAGAGCTGGGTTTTTCCACTGATGAGGACCACTTTGTGTGCCACAACTTCACTTCCTGCCTGAATGTTGATCCTGACGGTAGATCATCTTTATATGATGTAAAAATGATAAAAAGTCATACTTGTCCAGCCAGTCCCTCTGGCATGTTCTTTTGGTCACCCCACTGGCTCTTCGGTTGTCTTTAAATTCTCTGGCAGGGAAATTGAAAGATTTGGGTTTTCTGGTCTGAAGAAGCTGGAATTTTCCAGAGTCGTCCATTTCACTAATCCAGTCCTTGGCCTTTGATATATCTGTAATAAGATTGATATTTACATAGTCAATTTTGTATGGGTGCTGGTGGAGTTGTAAATCTGCCTACATGAAGCTTTTGTATAGTCTTGCTTTATTATGAAATAATTATTATGAAATGTAAGATTTCAAGATTAGGCAAAAAAGTCAATCGTGTAAAACAAAAACAAAATTAGTTGTTTTGACATTGAAAAAAATACATTACTAACCTATGTCGTAAGATGTTTGGGGCAAATCCGCTTGGTTGAGCGCCGGTTCTTCAGTTGTCTTTACATCGAAACACGGTCCATGTTGTTTATCTGGAAAAGAAAATAATTTTTGCGATCAGGTGAACCTTGTAATCTCAGGAGGAGCCACAAAACTATTTAATGTTGTGTTTTTATCGTAAATTATTAAATTCACTGAACACATATCACCAGGTGCACAAAACTGAATATACTTAAAAGTAAATTGTATTTTTATTGTAAAATATTAAATGCACTGAAAACAAATACCAGATTTGTAGTTATATCACAATGTTAACAAGACTCCCTTAGACTCCAAGCATGTGCTTAGAGCATTCATTGATTTGGATCCTTACCAATTGATAAAAGTTAGTAATGTTTTCATAAAGGATACCATTCTTATCTTTAGCAGTACAACACATGTGGTACAGGTTTAGACCCAAAAATACACACTACAAAATAACTATTGTATGCATGTCAATGGCAACTAATGTTGCTTATTTTTGTTAATTGTACACTATTCTTTTTATTACTTATCAAACGCTGCAATTTTCATAACTTTCCCGTTACTGGTTAAAGTATTCCTACAATTGCATTACTTTGCAACTTTAAACAACTTGTTTATCAACAATGTTGATTTGAAAAAACACGCGCTCGAGTAAAATACGGGTTGGAACTGCGCGTTTCTGTACGGACGATTATTGGCCCAAACGGCTTGCCATATCCCAAAGGGGGGTGTGCGCGCCCCCGCCTGATCCTGACTGTTAATCTTAACCCCACTAAGAATATTTAAATACCCTGAACCATTTGTTTGTTTACAGCAAAAAAATTAACCGTTAAAAAATGAGTTCAATATTCAGCGAGTTAAAGTTGATTAAAATTGATTCTGTGCTGCTCAACACGTCACTGAGCGAGGCTGTCGACCTCCCCAAGATGGCGCCATAAAAAAAAAACCCGGCGGTCATCCGGCATCTACTCTTATGCTATGTCTATGGTTAAGTGTTAGCAGGTCGACCTCCCCAAGATGGCGCCCGTAATTCCTGCGCCGCGACAGTCAATGCGGTTTCTGCTCTACGCAGCAACTAATGAAATGAAACTAAAAAGTATTTCCGTTTATTTCCTTCAGGCGCCATTTTAAGTCGCAGACATCTAGACAGTAAGCAGGGTGAGTTCTAACGCTTTCTATTAAACACATTCTGTCCGTTTTTACATTTTTCTTTGGCTTCATGTCTGATATGTACCTGGAGGAGGAGGAGGAGGAGGAGGAGGTCAGCATTGAATGTGTTCATACTTGTTCAGGGTTGCGGTGAGGCCTAGAAGAAGCAGCCCTTCCTGAACCACCATCAGAACGGAATCGTCCTTTATTTGGCAGTTAAACATTTCGTCCCGTATTGAACCAATAAGGAAGCGATTTGTTCCTTGTTTTCAGAAATGTCTGACACACATATCTGTCAAAGTAACATCAACACGAACTTAATTCACTTCCGTTTATTTCTATAGGGTGTAACTTTGGGATAAAAGTTGGTGGGGGCGCTCTAAGGGTGTGTATGTGTGTGTGTGTGAAATCCCCCATCCTCCGTCACCGCTCCGCTCCGCTGCTCTCCAGACCGTCTGCCCAAACCAAAGCCTACAGCTCCCGCTGCTTCTCCCGTCCTGCTCCTCTCCTACTTCCTCGGAGTTTGAGGAGAACATGGCCGATTAAATTCAAAGCAGCAAAACATGCGGAAATGAACCAGAGTTTCCGCGGATCATTAAAAATAATTACAATTCATTTTTTTTTAAATTAAGACCTTAATTTGCACTAAAATTAATTAAATATGTTTATCGTGGCATTTATAATTATTTGATACAAAATATTTATGAAAACAATTTTGTCAGATGTATTATATCGTGATTAATTTGCGTGGAACTGATCATAAAGCCGTATGTTCGAAAAGGAAGCTCGAGGCGGAGAAGAGGAAATGTTACTTGGCGCAGAACAGTTGTGAAAATTTGAAGTTCAGTTTAATATAATAATACAACTGTGAATAGTTCCGTCTGAAAT
>JAGKQL010000067.1:4999164-5027640 GCA_018398635.1 Cyprinodon brontotheroides | reverse complement strand
GAACAGATAAGCAGATCATGGCTTGTCTACAGTGAAAAGAAGGACTGTCAGAGTGCAGTAATTAATGTGTGGATTTAAAAATAAACAATAAATAATATAGATGGAGTGATATAAAATATCCCGTAAAGGAAACATTTAAAGTTAAATGGTTTTAACCTTCGGGTTCATATTTCCTGACCTCCCAAAGCTTCACTCTCACCTCTGAAGCCTCCAACCGTCTCGATCAACCAGCCGGTAAAATCAGCTCTTCTAACAGATCGACGTTTGTTTTAAAAAAAACAATGAAAAATATTCTCCTCATTAATGTTGACCAGCTGTATTTTATCGGTAGCATGACCATGAATCATCAGCAGATTAACATTCCTCTGTGGTTTAAGCAGCTCTCAGAAATCCAGGGAAATATTCTCATTCATTCAACATCCGCTTTCCAACCAGTGACCATCTAAACGACAGATTTTACTTTATTTATGCGGAAACGTTTAACTGACCTTTAATCAGACTGTTTGAATAATTATCAAATTAATTTGTAACTAAAAATGACCTGCATCTCTTGTTATTTTTAGCGTTTTTCTTAAAAGTTTTCCTTTTAATTTCCCTGTGTTTATAGTTCATAAAAAAAATTGCCATTACAGGTTTAATATCTTTGTATGGCTAAAATCTACCTATATGATCTAAAATAATCTTTAATTGATTTAAAATTTATTCTATACTCTTAACTAAAATAATGTTTTTTTGCTTTGATCAGAGGTATGCAGAGTAGCCAAAAATAACACTCTAGTCATAGTAGTACTACTTTAAACTTTATTTTTTAGTTCTTTCCAATAAAGTACTCAAGTAAGAGTAAAAAAGTACTTCGTAAAATTAGTTTGACCAGATTTGGGTTACTGAAAAGGAGACTTTTTTTGAGGGGGGCTGCTGGGCCGGAGCCAGCCGGGAACGGAGCCAGCCAGGAACGGAGCATCCGAACCCGACATATGCCAACCCGCCCCCGCCTGCCCGCTGTGTTTCGACTTCATGCTGCACTGTATTCGACCAAAATCCCGGACGACCATCGCCATAGTAACGGAAGTAAAAATACTTTGTTACCTAACTAAAGTAGAAATGTTGGCCATCTATACTAGACAGCTTTCTACTTCCATCCATCCATTTTCTTCCACTTCATCCGGGGCCGGCGGGCGGAGTTAGCGATCTGAGCAGAGACGCTCAGACTTCTGGATCCAAACCCACCTCCTCCAGCTGCTCTGGGGGGGGGGGACCCTGAGGCGACACCACGCCATAGTCCCTCCAGCGTGTCCTGGGCCTTCCACCAGGCCTCCTCCCAATAGGACATGCCTGGACCAGGAGGCATCCAGAACAGATGCCCGATCCTCCTCAGCTGGCTCCTTTCCACGTGGAGGAGCAGCGACTCTACTCAGAGCTCCTCCCGGGTAACTGAGCTCCTCATCTGATCTGGAAGGGTGCGCCCAGCCGCCCTGAGAGGGAAACTCATTTTGGCCGCTTGTGTTCGCGATCTTCTCCATTCAGTCATCACTAGGGTGACCAGATTGGGGTTTACTGAACAGCAGAGAGCGCCATATATTGCCCTATATGGTGATTAGTTCAGACATTCGGACGCAGCTAAAGACTTTCAGTGACGCCGTCGACCATTTTCTGCATATTTCTCAGATTTTAAAGTGGGTCAAGTTACTCCTGGTGAGCAGAGTAACTGGAATAACCTAATAAAAGAGTGAAATACAACTGCTCCTTAAAATAGTATGTTTTTTATGTTTTTGCTAGAAGTTATTCAAGTAAAGGTACAGGTTTACTCCTCTCCTATTAGTATAAAAAAGGATAGATGGCGTGTCGGTATGAGTACTATGAAGTAACACTGACCTGTCCGTTCCTCCACCCAGGATCTTCTCTGAATCTCCATTTTTAATCGATTCATTTAAAAGAACCGCCCTCTTTAGCGATAATTAGACGGTCAGACCCTCTGACAGTAAAAAAACGTTTTCATCAGAGCTCAGCTAAATAAACAATATCCATCCTTGAAGTTCAGCAGAATGATTCCTTTAGAAGAGCTACTGGGAAACACGACTCTGTCTCTCTGTCTCTCTGTCTCGATGTCTTTCTGTCTCTCTGTCTCTCTGTCTTTCTGTCTCTCTGTCTCTCTGTCTTTCTGTCTCTCTGTCTCTCTGTCTTTCTGTCTCTGTCTCTCTGTCTTTCTGTCTCTGTCTCTCTGTCTTTCTCGCTCATCAGGTGGGAGGTGGAGATGTTTTATGTCTGACAATTAAAGTATTGCTTATTCTGAAGTTTTTAGAGGGTTGAGAGTTTTTTTTCTTTTATTTTTTGGGCTGTGTGGATGTTGTTTATTTATGTATCTAATTTGCTTATAACTATTTCTTGGAAATGAAATCTTGGACCAATAAAGAGAGTCCATGGTCCCTCCTTCTGTCTCCCTGCCTCCCTCCCTGTCTCCCTCCCTGCCTCCCTCCCTCCCTCCAGATGTTTTCTCTCATGTCCTCTGTTGTTGTTGTTGTAGTACAGCATGGTTCCTCCTTCAGGTACTGATGAGCTTTTAATTCTCACCTTCAGAGAGACGGCAGGGAGCAGGTCACCGGACCACAGCCCACAGGGGATCCTCCCATGCCCCCCCGACCACAGAACCGAACCCGACCCAGCCGGCCACTCCCTCTCCTCCGTCAGCCTGAACTCTGAGCCCAAACCGCCACAGAGCCTCCTGCCACCACCCAGGCTCCATTTAGGTCCAGAAACCACATCCTGTTCCAAGGAATTCCTCGCCGGCGCCCAGCCGGACCCGGCAGGACCCAGTTCTGCCTCTGACAGCCAGAACCAAGCGGCTGCCCTCCCCTCCTCTGGTCCCGCCCAGCATGTTTCTCCTCACCTCATCGCCCAGTCTGGAGCAGGAGCTGCAGAGAGCAAGGAGCAGGAGGAGTGGACACGACCGTCCTCTTCATCGCTATCATCATCATCACCTTCAGCAGCTCTGGGTTGTCCCGGGCCGGACCAAACCCGCTCTCCTTCGCCCCAGTTTGCTCCTCTGAGGCTGACCGACAAACCGCCCGGCGTGTTGGGTCAGGATGACCCGGGGCTCAGGTAAGCAGCCTATACTGAGGTCTGGTGGTGCGTAGAGCTTCCAGAACCATTTCTAAATCATCAGGCAGAATCAGCAACTTAAAGAGAAACAAACCTTTGAAATGTTTCTGCTTTCAGCTCCAAAGCTGAACCACAGGACCCAGCTGGGATGGATGTGAGCAGCCCGGTCAGAAAGGTTCCCATCAGGATCGTCCACACTGGCTCGGAGCGGCAGGGCCAGGCCTACCTGCCTCAGAGCGCCGAGTCCAGCGCCGGCCCCACACCCTCCGCCAACCTGACTGCAGAGCGGACCGCTCCGTCTCTGTTCAGCGCCTACACCCGACCAGAACCACTGTCGGCCCAGGAGTCCGGCGGCCCCCGCAACCTGGAGCCAGAGGACGCCAAACGGGAAGAGCTGGTGAGGGACATCATGGGCAGGGACAAGTCTCTGGTGGACATCCTGGATCAGAGCGGCAGGAGGACCACCATGGACCTGATGGAGGGACTCTTTCCCCCGGAGGAGAGGATCCTGGAGGGGGTCCAGCTGAGGAGGAGGGCGTCGGTGGGTTCCAGGCCCTCCGTCACCAGCAGGTGAAATAAAAGGAGCTCTCATTTTAACTCAGCAAAAAAACGTGATTTTTAAAAAAATGTCTGGCTGAATTAAAGCTTCAGAGAAAGACCATAAAACTGGTTATAGGTTAAAAATGTAAACTTATGATGAGTTATATAAGATTTCAGGTCAGTTTAGTGGCCTTAGTCTGGCCTTTGGGGGACAAATACAGTATTTCAAAACATTTAAACTTTTTACAGGTTTACAGATGAGGATTAGGGCCACTACAAAAAAATGATTTCAGTTTAATATGGGAAAAAGTCAGAATTCTGACTTTAGTCTCAGATTGTGACTTTTAATCTCCAAATTGTGACTTTAATCATAAATTTTACGGTTTAATCTCAATTCTGACTTGTAGGATTCTGACTTTAATCTCAGGATTCTGACTTTGCATCACCAGGATTCTGACTTTAATCTCAGGATTGTGACTTTAATCTCAGAATTTACAAATGTTTATGTAAAATTCTGACTTTTAATCTCAGGATTCTGGCTTTAATCTCAGGATTCCTGACTTTAATGTAGGTTGCAGCTTTAATCTCGAATTCGACTTATCTCAGGGTGCGACATCTCAGGATTACGGCTTTAATCTCAGGATTCTGACTTTAATCTCAGGATTCTGACTTTGAAAAAACTCAGGATTTTGACTTTAATCTCAGAAATTCTGATTTTAATCTCAAAAATTCTGACTTTAATCTCGAGGATTCTGACTTTAATCTCAGTTCTGACTTTAATCCTCTCAGGATTCGACTTTACAATCTCAGGATTGTGACTTTAATCATAAGGATTGGCTTTTTTCTCAGAATTTGACTTTAATCTCAGAATTCCTGACTTTTAATCTATCTCAGGATTCTGATTTTAATCTCAGGATTCTTGGACCTTAATCTCAGGATTCTGCCCCATGTCTCAGGATTCTGGATTTAGTCAGCTTCACTGAAAAAGATGTCCAGTTGTTTGGGAGGAACAGGAACAGGATTGGTGGAAAATTATGAAATTATTCTGACTTTTTATGTGATGCTATTTAATTTAATGGAAGGGCAGAATGTGACTTAAAACTCAGAGAGCTGAGTTTAATCTTTAAATTCAGACATGGCTACAGCTTGATGCTAACATGTAATCTGTTAGCTTTGGCAATTCTGACTGAATCCCAGGATTAACATGCAGAATTCTGATTTAAACAGGATAGGTAGAATCAAAAGTTTATTTAGAAGTCAAAATACATGAGATTAAAGTCAGAATCCTAATAAAAAAAGTCGAGTGGATCCTGAGATGCACACAGTGAAAATCCTGAGGGATTAAAGTCACGGTGGGTTCTAATGCAAAAAGTCAGAGGAGTTAGTGGAGGTCAAGGTCTTTGCAGGGTGAGGGTGTGCAGGGCTAAAGTCAGAATTCTGAGTAAAAAAAACAACGGAATCCTGAGGGGGGAACCTTGAAAATCCTGAGAGGCTGTGTCAGAATTCTAATAAAAAAAGTCAGAATCCTGAGATTAAAATCAAAATGAGTGAGATTAAAGTCAGAATTACTGAGATTAAAGTCAAAATCGCTGAGATTAAAGTCAGAATTCTATATTTCAGAAAAGTCAGAATTTAAGGCAGAGTCTTTGACAGAATAGTTCTCGGGGTTCTTCAGAGGAATCTCAGTGACCCTGGCAGATTACGGCAGAGATGACTCTGATTTTAATCTCAGGTTTCAGACTTTTTTTATTAGAATTCAGACTTCAAGCTCAGAGAGGAGGACTTTAATCAGGTTCAGGATTCTGGTTTTCAGGGGAGTCAGAGAATCAGGCAGGGCAAGGTTGGCTTCAGGCTTTAATCTCAGGATCGTAACTTTTTTTAATTACACTTCTGGCACTGGATCTCAGTCCTCTTGCCTCCTTAATCTCACTGATCTCCTGATGAGCAGATGAGTGACAGGTGGTTGCAATCTCAGGATCGGCTGACAGAAGAGGGGCCAAGTCTGACCTTAATCTCAGAATTTTCACTTTAACCTCAGGATTCTGTTGTTTTTTTTAATCATAATTCTGACTTTAATCCTGGGATTCTGACTTTAATCTCAGAATTCTGACTTTTCTTATTAGAATTCTGACTTTAATCTCAGGATTCTTACTTTTATCTCAGGATTCTTACTTTAATCTCCAGGATTCTGACTTTTTTTTCTCCAGGATTCTGACTTTAATTTCAGGACTCTGTCTGTAGCAGTAGCCACCTCTGTTTTAGAAACTAGCTCTCTTGTTTTAATCACCTTCTACTTTTCTATAAATGAAACAGCATCACCAGGGACCCTCAGGCATGTAAAAAGTCACCTAATTCCATCATTTTCTATCTATATTTTACTGGCCCTGCCAAACAACTCACATCTTTGTCAGTGAAGCTGAGTGGTCATCCATATTAAGATCCAAAAGTCTGAGATTAAAGTTAGAATTCTGACTTTTTTACATATTAAACTGAAATAATATTTAAAATGTTTTCTCTTTTCAGTGGCCCTAATCCTCTTCCGCAAATGTTAGATTTTAATACTGACAAAAAATTATTATTAATAATTGTAGGTAATGAATGAATAGGCTGTATTTTCAGGGAGGGAAGGTTTATTTCTGGGTTGTTTCATCTTTAAGCTTAAAACAAACGGAGGAACGTGTTTATTTTTATGAACCTAAGACTTTCTATTTAATTAGGAGAGAAGCGGAGGATGCGTCTCTGTCAGCCACACTGGTCCCCAGCTCCTCCTACTACAACACATCGGCCCCCAAAGCCGAGCTCCTCATCAAGATGAAGGACATGCAGGAGCAGCTGGAGGACCAGGACTCCGAGGACGAGCTGGACGTTGATCTGGCCAGTAAAAAGGTAGAACCTGTCTGCTGACATCTGAAAAAAAAAAAGATGAAGAGTCATCAAAATGTGTTCCTTCTCAGCAAGAGTTGATCTCCAGCCTGGCGAACAAGCTGGAGGTGCTGCGGGAGGCGCGGCAGAGCCTGCAGGAGGACGTGGAGGACAACGAGACGCTGGGCCGCGAGGTGGAGGCCACCGTGCAGCGTCTCTGCCAGTCCAACCAGCTGGACAAGTTCCGCATGTTCGTGGGCGACCTGGACAAGGTGGTGAGCCTGCTGCTGTCGCTGTCAGGGCGCCTCGCTCGGGTGGAGAACGCCCTCAACAGCCTGGAGGACGAGGCTCCGCTGGAGGAGAAGGTAGCTAGAGACGTCAAAGAAAACTCTGAGTGTGTCTGCCAGGTTCTAACTCGCCTTGATCCTGCAGCGGACGCTGACGGAGAAACGCGAGCTGCTGATGAGGCAGCACGACGACGCCAAGGAGCTGAAGGAGAACCTGGACCGCAGGGAGCGGCTGGTAAACGGGATCATGGAGGCTCACCTGGACGCGGAGAGCCTGGCCGACTACAGACACTTTGTGAAGATGAAGTCGGCGCTCATCATCGAGCAGCGGAAGCTGGAGGATAAGATCAAGCTGGGAGAGGAGCAGCTGAAATGCCTGATGGAGAGCCTGCTGCCGGAGCAGAGGCCGCCGGCAGAGCAGAGGCCGCCGCCGCCGCCGGAGCAGTGGCCGCCGCCGGAGCAGAGGCCGCCTCTCAGCCTCCAGTGTTAGACCCAGTGGAAATGTTTTTTTTTAGCTGCTTCCTGCATCTCCTCTGGGACTTTTTACCTAAACTGGTCCATTTCGGCCATTTTGGCTCCAATCGTCACAGAAACAGACTTGGGGCCCGTTTGAGCTGCTGCCTTAGAGAAAACAGAACCACTGAGGAGAAGCTGGAGACGTTTGTCCAGGAGGTTCTGGGGTTTGCAGATCTTAGAGCAGCTGTCCTGGTTTAGTCTGACTGTCCCTCTATGGGGGAAAAACGGTCTAACTGAAATCTGCCTAATTTAAAACACTGAATCTTTTTACACATTGAATTCTTTGCACTGAATTTTAATCTGGTAAAAATTCAGCTGCATATGTGTCGACCTTTTGGTGAACTCAAGCCAAAGCAATCTACACTCAGCAGCTTCTAGCCAATGAAATTAGCTCATTTGGTCATGTGACACAACAGTTATAGCTTTGTTCCCGACCAAATTCTGACTTTTTTCTCAGAATTCTGACTTTTTGAATGAAGTTTAATGGGGAATTTTTCTTGTTAAATAGATCTGATTAGAAAACATCAGGTAGCTACTAATAGACAGTCATAAGAGTTTTCCATCTAATGAGACTGGGTGAAATAACTGATCCGATCACAGCTAGTGCGGCACCCCCGTCTGCCAAGGCTGTTGGTTTGATCCGGAAGAAGCGGCCGGTGGCAAACTTTTATTTTTCTAACCAAGTGAGGTAGTTTAATAGGGCTTGGTCATCATGACGTAAGCACTGTTGTGTCAGCCGCCATCTTGACGCCTCCCTTACCGCTGCTCATGACTACTGCCCTCAGCTGTGTTTTACCTTGATTGCATTCTGTACCTTTAACTTGATTTCAACCATGGTAATCCGTTGCTGTATTAGGGGCTGCAACAGCCCAACACATGACGCCATGGGAAAATGGTTAACCTTATACCGGCTTCCCTGCCTGGGAGGCGTGAAACCACGGAGACTGCCAGTCAGAGATAAAGAGTCGTCGGCTAGTTGGGACTTGGATCGCGCGCGCTGTAAGGCCATGGGTAACATAACTTTCCAACAGTATCCCCAATGTCGGGCTGAGAGCGTGTTCCCTGCATTTCATTCTTGGTAAGTTAAAGATGCATCGAAAGCGGAGTTTATAGCCTACTTTCTGTTTCTTTCCTCCAAAGTTGGGATCTTTTACGGAAAATAATAAAAACGGGAGCGGGAAGGCCTCAAATACGCGTGAGAACCCGGAGGGTTGGCAGTATCAACGCTACTAACTAACTACACCTTGGAAACACATAGCAGCTAGGGGTTAAAAGTACATTACATGCGTAAGTGGTCGCTGCATTAGCGGTTGGCAGTTGCTAAACTAGCAGTGTTCCAGAGCCCGCCTGGGATCACAGCTTACTCTTCGCACGGGATTATTACGGTGTTCCCACTGTTCTGCTGGCTCTTATGACTCCGCAGCTCCTGAACCCATCCATTCATGAACTGCACATGCAACTCCAAGGACCTTGTAGCTTCAGGAACTGTTTTAAAGTATAGGCGCTCACTCATCGGGTGTTCCGCTCATTGTTTGGAACTTCAAATTATTACATAATGCTGGATTTTGTCAACAACATACCGTCCGTGGGTTCTATTCAATGTGTCCCGGTAAATTCCAGATCCTTTTCGGGATTTTAACATCTTTTTTCTCTCTACTTCTGTCTCTTCTTTCAACAACAACGTTGTGGTCAGAGCTATGTTTACGTTATGCGTAGCCCTCAATATGGGCCGCCACGCCCCACACATGCAACGCCGATCCCGAAGCCCTAGGCTTGTGCTAGGGATCAGCTCGACTGCATCGAGCGTGGATGGCTTTGGTAAATTTGCAGTGACATTTTTCAGAGCTGAATTTTTTTGCAAGATGAATTTTTTTGTAGGCATATTTTGTGCAGCTAAATTTTCACCAGATAAAAATTTTAGTGATTGGGGGCCCGGTGAAAAAAGCGCAGATTCCAAATGCGGCCAGTTTTTCCTTTCCATATTCCCTTTGCTGCTGCTGCAACATCTTGCTGATTTATCAGCAGCTGATTCTTATATTTAAAGTTCAATCTTTTAGTAATTTATTGTAGTTTTTATTCTGTTTAATTTATTATCTTCCTGATTCTCTGGTTTATGTTTATCTGCCTCTGATCTGGGAGTGAATGTGTTTTAAACTGGGACTGATGGCCTGTCGTCCCAGTCAGCTGCAGCAGGTTTTCCCTCAGTTTCGTCTGCCAGGCATGCAGTTTTCAGCACAGCTTAGCGTTAAGAGGTGCTTCCTGTTTGCTCCTGAAAGGCATTAAAATGATCAACCTCAAATGTGCAGCAGAGTCTTTATTCATCTTCTGCAGTGAATATAGAACCGAAACACACAGAGCTTCTGTTGCAGGATGAGCTGAGGACTTTCCCCATCATCCTCTTTACTGGATCCAGTGAGATGACCACACTGGACTGGAGATGCTCCCCATTTCAGCGGTTCTTTGTTCTGGAATTAGGGGGCCGACGAGGCTGCCTGTGGACAGCGAACGCATCGCCGCCTTGAAGAAACCCAGAATATGAGGTGGAAATGACGTCATACACTGCAAAAAAATAACAATCAAAGTAAGTTAATTTCTCTTAAAATATGTGTATTTTTCTTTATTAGAGCAAGATATAGAATCAAATGATTCTGTTTGGGTGCATGAAGGTGCAGCAACTCAGAAAGATGAGATGGAGCAAGACCATGGAGGGACTTAAAAACAAATAAAAGAACTTTAAAATGAATCCTGAAATGTACAGGGAGCCAGTGTAATGAGGCTAAAACTGGGGTAATGTGCTCGTATTTACGAGTGCCAGATAAAAGACGTGCTGCAGCATTTTTGCAATCTCTGGAGATGAGCAATGTTGGAGGCACTAACCCCCAAAGAAAATGGGTCACAGTAATCCAGCAAGGCATGGATTACTGTCTCTAAAAGATCTCTGGAGAGAAAAAGAGATTATTTCATTTGAAGAACAGAAACATTGAGGCCCCGTCCACACGAAGTCAAAACGAACACGAAACGCTGATATTTTCCAAAACGTTTGTCGTAAAGACGGAGACGTAAAATAAATGTGAGCGTCCACACGAATGCCTTAGTCCATTGGTTGATTTACATTTACCTGCTGAAATCAAAGGCAAATACCCAGTGGCGCCTCCAGGACTGTTTCATAGGGGGGGCCAGATGGACCACTGAAAATCTTGGGGTGGCCGCTGTAACTAAAAGCCATATTTTCAGGGTTTGAATCTACTATTGTGGTAAACCTGTCTGAAGAAATCATAATGACTTAAACACCTACTCATATCTGATTATTGTCTGATTCTTTTATTTTACGTCACTGGCTGTGCAGAATGGGATGAAATGCTAATTTAATGGTACTACAATTACACTGGCTAGTGGGAGGGCCAGGTGGGTGGTTAGTGGGATGGCCAGTGGGCTGGCCAGGCATTGCACAGGTTGGCTGTGGCCACCCCCTGGTGGCACCACTGCAAATACACCTTTTTATTTATTTTGTCAATTACTTTTTTTTTGTCAATCAGTTTTTTTGCACTTCATGTAAAAATAAAAGCAAATCCAGTGACTTTCTCCTTAATGTGAGCCAATAATCAGAGGTGGGCTTTAACTACTTAAAGGTTTAACAGAACTTTTTTTACTTTTTAAAATGTTTGGCTGCTTAAACAGGATTGTTTTAAACCCAGTTAAATTCTATGTCCGGATGAATTTTTCTTTTTCGTACAAAAGCTAACCTGAACCCACCGAGACATTTGGAGGTCGAGCTAATAAACAGGAAGGAGGGAATATCGTAACTGGAGATTACAATATCCAAAGTGTTTCATCCAGTTACATAATTTTTGTTTTAATGATTTAAAAAAACACATAACTTTCCATCTGTCTTTATTACATTGTTTTAAATATCAGATCTTTTTAGTTAACCTACACTCAAGCAGCCTTTTTACTAAATACTTTTTTTCATTTTGAGTAATTTCTTAGATGGCTACTTCTAAATATTAAGTTAAAATATGATTAGGTAATATTCTAGCTACTCTACTCTACCTTAAGTTTCTAATGGAATCAGATGGTTTAACTTTAAAATAAGAAATAAAAACCTCCTTTATATTATATCAAGCAGATAATCTCTAATTATTTTATCATAAGAATAGAAATACTTGTTTTATTGGCTGATAACTTTTATCTGTTTAAATGAAGGAGAAAAGCCAATCTCTGAGGACGTGTTTCCTTATTTTTGGGTCCGTTTCTGCAGGTGGTTGTTCCGTTGGGTTTAATCCGGACCAGATTAGTATTTTTAATCTAATGGTTACAGATTCCTGTCGTTCAGGATGCGGAGCGGCGGGGCAATAATGCAGTTAGACCGATTTCAAAGACGCTTAATGGCTCCGGCTTATGACTGATGTTTCTATGGAAAAAAAGGTGTGATTGTGCTAAACAGCTTTAGAAGGTGGAGTCGTTGGACTCTGTACCCAAATACCCCCCCCACCCACTGACAAAGTGGACGGGGGCCCAGCCTACAGCAACCACAGCTGGGAGGTAGATCGTCGTCAGGTAGATGCGCCCTGCAGCCGGAGCATCCTTCCATAAAGGATGCTGCTGTAGAACAAACCAGTGTCCTGCTGGGATTATGACGGTCTGCCTGTCGATCATTAACAGAGGAGCTGTGTTGACTTTGTTACAGCAGCAGCAGCAGCAGGAGGAAGTGCTGCTGTGGGTAAAGGGAAGAAAACTGGCCCTGCTCATCACTCCCTCTCTGGCAGTGTGCTGACCGCCCCACAGGTACGTTACCTGACCCTCACTCTGAGCGTTTAAACCTTTTCTGTTAGTGAATTTAACTCGTTTCATTTTCTCATTTTAAACCATATTTTATTTGATTATATTTAAATAATGCCTATTTTTTATCTCCTTATTCCGTCTTTTTCTTCATGTCCCCTCTTACTTTGCATCGGGTGGTTATATGAAGAAGGGATTAGTTGTTTTTAGCCACATGGATCATAAACGGAGCAGCAGAGCTCCGTATAAAGCTTTACATTCAGGGTCATAAAACCGCTCCTATGGCTGAACTTTATCAGTTAGCTTCATGCATGATGGAACATTTTCATCTCTGGTTCCTCTTTATGGGACTTTAAGCCGTTTGTGTTTCTTTTGGGTTTTTTTTGTGTTGTTTCTTTGTTTTTTTCATCACTTTCTATCCGTTTTCTGAAGGTTTTAATGTTTCTATGTATTTCATTAACCTCTCATTCTCCCAGGTTTTTCTTCTCTCTACGGCTCCTCCTGTTTACTTTCTGTGTGGGTGTGTAACATGGGTGTGGCTCCCTACCCTCGGAGCCATCTATCAGGGGGCGGCACACGTATTTGCTCACTGCATTTGCTCACTGCTTCTTTTTCCATGCCTGCTTCTGTGTCCTTGAACCCCAGTGGGCCTCAGCAGATGGCCGCTCACACTGAGCCTGGTTCTGCTGGAGGTTTCTTCCTGTTCAAAGGGAGTTTTTCCTCTCCACTGTCGCTACAAGCATGCTTAGTGTGAGGGATTGCTGAAGAGTCAATGAGTCGATGCAATCAGCTGGTTTTCCATAGACAGAATGAACTGGGTGATCTGTTTAACTGTAAAGTGCCTTTAGATGACGTGTTGTGAGTTGGCGCTATAGAAATAAACTGAATTGAAAATTGAATTTAGTTTATAGAGTATTTTCATCCCTTGCTTTCATTTCTAGAACCTTCTGAGGAAGCGTCTGTTTGCTCCTCATCTTGTTTGTGTTTCGTCGTCTCTCAGGGAGCTGCTGGTTGTTTCCACGGTGATGAAGCGGCGCCACCCCTGAGGAGTCGTCTCTTCCTCTCCCAGCAGGACTCGCCTGACTCCATGATCTATTTGGCTCACAGGTCCAACGTCCAGCTGCTGGCCCTCTGGCTGGCCCTGATTGGCTGGACGCTCGCCGCCGTGGCTCCGGGGATCGTCCAGTGGAGGGTGTGGGAGGTTCCCGACAGCGAGGTGGTGACCTCGGGCGAGGCGTGGGTGGGGGTCTGGAGGGCCTGCTTCCACAGCCACACCGACGTCAGCGAGGGGTTCAGGTCCATGTACTGCAGGTCCATCAGCCTGATGGAGAGCTTCACTCCTCCGGAGATCGCTGCGGCTCAGGTCCTCACGCTGCTGTCCCTGCTGGTGGGGCTGGGGGGGAACGCTTTCGGGCTTTACGCCATGAGGAACGCCTATTTCGGGGTGGGGGAGCTTTCCCTGATAGTGAGGGGCTTCCTCGCCACCGGGATGCTGGTCCTGCTGGCCGCGGCGCTGTCGCTGGTTCCGCTCCTTTGGAACCTGACCTCTGTCGTCACCAACCAGTCCATCGCCTTCCCCCCAGAGTTCAAGCTGCCCGCGGCGCCCAGATCTCAGCGCGTCGGCTGTGGGATCAGCGTGGGGCTGCTGGGCTCCGCCCTGATGGTGCTGTCGGGGATGTTTTTCTGTTCCTACTGGTTCTGCCAGAGGTCCAAACCCAGGATGGGTCGCCGCGAGGGGAAGGAGAACGGCTCAGAAAGCCAGGAGGCGGTGACCTTCGAAGGGAAGGATAACCCAGCCTTCCAGCCTCATGAGCTCCTGGGAACATAAGGAGCCTGATAGAGACCAACCAGAATGGCCGCCAGCTGGCACCACCCTGAGGATGGAGGTGGAACTCCGTCTAAGCGAAGCTTCATTTGGCACTAAAACATCCGGACATCCTGAACAGAAAAGCTTCTCTAATTTAAAGATGGTCGTTTTCTGGTTCAGAGGAAAGTAGATCTTCTCTCTAGATTCTTTTAAATCTCTTCCAGCGTCGCTTCTTTCACAGTTTGTCACGTTAGACCCGGAAACATTCTCCTGCCTTCCAGGAAGGATGGAGGGCTGTAATGTTAGCAATCTGAAAAGTGTGGTGTACCTTTACTGTGTGGCCCCTAAATAAAACGTATCAGCTGATTCAATCCAAGTCCAACTGAATCTGTTTTCTAACGGCCTCAGAGGCGTTTAGAGAATTTAAAAAGTCAGAGTTCTGCTAAAAAATGCAAATGCGTCATTAAATACTCATATGTAGGGGGCGACATTTGGGGAGTTAAACAGTGGAAAAATTAGGAGCAATATTTCTGGTTATTTAGCGTGTTTAAGAGAAAAATAAGGGGGTTATGTTTTTTCTAGTAATTTTTTCACTTTCATTCATTCATTTATAAAAATCTGAATTTGTTAAATATTTAGTTACCGGGTAAATATACCGTCTCGTATCCCCATATTTAGTAAAACAAAACACATCAAAGTCCCCTTTTTACTAACCAAACTTTTATTACAATGACCAGCCTAATTTAAATCAAATGAACCGATTAACACGCTCACCCTAACACAGGGCATAAGTTCAATAAGTTCTAATAACCAACTTCCTCGTCTGCGCGCGCTTCGTTGCTCACCTATACGCCAATCAGCTGCCAACCAGCTAGCTAACAAAGGTTTCTTATACGCAGCAAGCTCCCCGCTAAGTATGGAAGTTTAATTGTTACTATTAGGTTAAATGAAAAGCATTTCCAGAAATGCTTTTTTCATTTTAAGAATGTGGCTGCATTATTTGACTCCATAAATGAAATTAGTACTCCATCTCCGATTTGCATTTTTCTTTTGAGATTGCACATTTGCGCCATAATCAAAGAGAAACACAGCAGACATTGTTGCCATTGCCTTAAAAGTACTGTCCATAACTTTGAAAACGAAAAAGCATTCCTGAAAGCGGTGGGGGCAGCAGAGTGACGCCAGCAGCAGCTCTTCCTCAGGTCCTTGCTCACCGGGCTACCCATCTTGTTCGGTAGGGGGCGCTGTGCATGTCTGCACTGCAGAAATATGGTAACGCATTTGCTTCCATACCCGGCTCTTTACCGTATTAACAGTCTACACGCTAACATTGTACCCCTCATTCACAGAACGGTCATTTCCGGGGACAGCTTTGAGCCGTGTGTAGGTACCAGATTGACTCGGGGCCTTGCGCCTTTTGATGACATCACAATACATAATTGTTTTAACGCTTGCACAATTGCGCAAAACATTTTGATTGGTCTGGACAGCTTACTAAAAGTAATTATAGCGGGTGTAGGTTTTATTCGAAAGCGGGATTGCGGGTTTGGTAAACGGACAATTTTATGTAAGAAATTCTCCATGGTCCCTTGGCGCTTCGATGACGCCACCTACTAATGCCATGGGCTTTAAGTCCCCGATGACTGATCATTATGGTAAGCGCCATTCAAACAAATCTGACATTGAGCCTCAGCGGCCTGCATTTGTAATGAGAATAAATAGAGAGACCGCTGGCGCCAATGTAGTTTGTTTGAAGTGGAGTTGCCTTATCGTCTACGCAGTGGCGCTAGTTATATAGTGACGTGGCGGAGTTGCTGCTATATTATGATCGTCATCAAAGGCGCAGGCCCCCGAGTAATCTGGCAGCCCCAGTCAATCTGGTACCTACACCGGGGACAGGTGGTCCCAAAATGGGGACTGTCCCCTGAAATTGGGGGGCGTCTGGTCACCGTATTCCAGCCTCATTTTCCTCAATATAAACATTGAAGCTAAAGTTAGCTTAGCTCCTACGATACTTTGACCAGACGTCCCGATTTCCAGGGTACGGTCCCCGTTTTGGACCACATGTCCCCAGTGTCCCTGGCTAACAGCTGTTAGCTAGCTGTTGGAATAATTTCGCATTTAAAGTAAAGTTTGAATTCTGAATATGACCGAGGAGGGACTTCCTGTAAGGTAGCCAATCACAGGTGGATTATTCTTCCTCCGGCTGGTTCCACCCTCATAGTTGGCATGGAAACGGATCCACAGGTGAGTAGCAGAGAAGCTAAGCATACATTTATGCGGGGTCTGGTGGTACTGAAACTAAACGCATTAGAAAATTTTCCGCTGTTGGATTGAACAGAGGCTATAGAGCAGCGGACGGCAATTCCAGTTCCTGAGGGCCGCTATCCTGCAACAAGATGTTCCTTTGGTTCAACAAAACCTGAATCAAGTAATTAGATGATTGAGAGGAGTCTG
Organism: Cyprinodon brontotheroides; assembly: GCA_018398635.1. Taxonomy (NCBI): domain Eukaryota; kingdom Metazoa; phylum Chordata; class Actinopteri; order Cyprinodontiformes; family Cyprinodontidae; genus Cyprinodon; species Cyprinodon brontotheroides. Next base: position 5,011,296 of record JAGKQL010000067.1, on the reverse strand, counting down.
GAGGAACCAACTGCATCCTGATGAGGTAATTCAGCTGTTTGATTCAGGTGATCTGAAGGTTGCAGGATACTGGCCCCCAGGAACCAGAATTGTCCGGCTCTAGAATCTAATCCGGCTTTTGTCCTCCATATTGGCAGAGGTGTCAAAAGTTCAAAGTGGTTTAGCGTTTTTTTTTTTTCCGCATTATGTTCTGAATAATATTTGAAAAAAAGATGAATCGAGAAACAATATGGGGTGGTGACCTCAATCATCAGATGGAAATGGAAAAAGGGCAAAAATACTTTCTTCAAGAATGTTTAATGGTCATCAAAATGCTTCAGTGTTATTCTACGGGTCAAATAGCTGAGTTAAAGAATTTGGCGCATGTGGAGAGTTCAAAGCCCCACGGCTCTGCAACCGTTGCAGCTAGACGTCTGAGATTTTCTACATTTGTGGTTGACATGATGTAGAACAAATTTAATACAATGAGACCTGCCTTTTCTAAAGCATGTCTTTATTACTGCTGTTCAAACTAGACCTATCATTTTTGAGAAGGAAAAACAACTTTGAGTCATGTTTGAACTGATGTAGCTTGGTCTGTGTTCTACTCACCGCATTCTTATATATTATATATATATTCATTGTGACTTTATTCTCGTAAATTTATGAGTTTATTCTAGTAATTGTACTAATTTATTCTTGTAATTTTACGACTCTGTTCTCGTAATTTTACGACTTTATTCTTGTAATTTTATTCTCATAAATGTATTACTTTATTCTAGTAATTGTACTAATTTATTCTTGTAATTTTACGACTCTGTTCTCGTAATTTTACGACTTTATTCTTGTAATTGTATGACTATTCTCGTAATTTTATGAATATTGTCGTAATTTTTTGACTTTATTCTCATTGCGAATTTATTCTCGAAACAGAAAAAAAAGAAGAAATCTCTAGCCTGGCCCTAATATTCCTTCGTAACATTTAACACTGACTCATCTTGAAAAACTATTTATTTTGATATGTAGAGAGCAACAAGTTGAGGCAACGCCGAGTCCAACTACAAAGAAATTATCTGGTGGATGTAACTAATTATTTGAGTTTTTTAGCAGTTTTTTTTTTTACATAATGTGATATATGCCAACAGACCATAACAAATATGAGTTTAAATGATCAAAACTAACAAGTCTGCTTTTAAAATGTAAGGAGTAAAAAATGTTATCAAAAAAATAATGACCTCAGTAAAGTATAGAGAAGATTTTTACTTAAAGTAATCAAGTATTTGTACTTTTTTTTACCTGACTCCTCGCCATATTGGTGTCTTAAAAGATGTTTTTTTTTTTATTCCATCCGTTTTAATTGTCTCTCTAATGTGAAAAACTTCAAATATCCTTTAATTGATGCTTTGATACAAAATGCTGACAAAATAAAAACAAAAAACGATCTGCATTTTATACATATTTTATTGTAAAACAAAAGTAAAACCAGCTGAATTCCAGATATTTCAAACCATCTGCCTCGGCGTTCCTTTAACGATGGAGCCCTCCACCTGAGCGGCGTTGCCCGGAGCAGCTCCTCCGAGCCGCCATGAGGCGTCCAGGTGGAGGGACACGGATCGGGCTGAGGAGAGGCTGGATCTGTGTGGCAGTAGAGAGCTTCTCCCAGGCTGCTCAGCTTCTCCTGTAAGCACACACCCCCCCACCCCCCACCCCCACCCAAGCAGCTGAATATTCAGTTTAAGCAACTTACATTTGAAATAATGTGATTTTAAAAAGATGAGAATCAGTCTGCATCCTGTCCTGTTTACAGAAAGGAAGCCTCAGGTATAAATTAGAGATGACAGACGCACCGATACTGAACAGAAGACGGACGACACGGAGATCAGAACCTCGCCCATAAACAAACATGGCTTCAGATTAAACTGCTCAGAGTGAGACGTCCCTGTAAACAAAGAGTTTAAACGATGTGAAAACTTCCTAAAAAAGAAAAACTTCATCTGAACCACTGATCTGTTTATTCACTGGACTGGAAGAATGGTTTTACTCAGCAAAGCTGGGGTGAAAGGAAGGCTGGGGGTGATAAAACATGGCCAGAGAAAGATATATTAACCTACTGTAACGGGGAATGTTGTTGATGAACGGAAGTTGTTTTCCTCCAAATGTTCGTCTGTGAGGAAGTTCTTTAAGCAGGGGGTGGGATAGTTCCAGGGCAGAGTGTGTGTGTTGGGATTGGAGCAGTGTACATATGTGGACTGAGCTTTTCTCTCCGTCTGCGGACGGAAAAGAAATTTGTACCTTTTCTTGCAAGAAACGCCTCTTAACAGTTTCTGCACATCTTCACACCACCGTCCACCATGTTGGTACTCCCCACTCCCACAGAGACACGCAGTAAAAATGTCTTCCTTTGAAGCATTTTGCTGCAAAAACAAGCAGTCTGCCAGCTGTGGGAAGTTTTTTCACAGGTGCATGCATACTATATTTGTATAGTTTTTTTTTTTTTTTATCAGATTCTTGCTGTAAATAAGAGCAAAATATGAACTTGATGTTGCCTTTTGTATCTATGCTTCTTTTCTATGTCTGCTTCTGTCTCCTTGAACTCCTCATAGGTGGGCCTCATAGCAGATGGCCACACTGGTTTCCGGTTCTGCTGGGAGGCTCTTCCCGTTCAATGGAGTTTTTCCTCCACTGTCGCTACAAAGCATGTTAGGTGTGAGGGATTGCTGAAGAGTCAATGACGATGCAATCAGCTGGTTTTCCTTAGATTAAATCTGACTGGATGATCTGGTGAACTGAAAAGGACCTGAGATGACTTATGATGTGAATTAGCACCATAAAAAGTAAACTGAATTCGGAAATTCTAATTGAATGTTTCCGTTATTTTACTACCGCGGATTTTGTTAGTGCAGAAAGTGAAGCCTGGGTTATTAAATGAGTTCATCAATATAGGCTAATGCACAGACGCAGCATTAAAGTATCTGGCATCATGCATGCAGTATTTGCAAATAGAAAACTACTATAGTATTTAACAGACATGAACTTCTAAATCAGTATTGATGTAAAATCCTGTTAGATCTAATTACCATTAGAAAATGTGATCATCATTATTGTTTGATGCTGTTGTGCGCTAATTGTTTACATTGCCAACTGTCTAACAAGGGAGTACCAACATGGCGGCTGGTGGCTTCACTTCAACTCGTACTACCAACTGACTATCAGCAATCCAGTGAATAAATAGAGATCAGTGGATCTGAACCAGGAGGGCAAAAAAAGAACTGTTATTGTCCAACAGCGCCCTCTGGAGACCAATCAGTTTACTGCAGGAGGAGCCTGAGGGAAGGCGAGATGGTTAGTATGGCTCCCCCTGGTGGACGAGAAAGGAACCACAGCAGAAACTGATCCGAGTGGCAGAAAATCTAGTTTTAGTTGATGGGATCAAAGCCTCCTACAAAATAAAAGCAGACGGGAGCTGATTTAGTTCTAAAGCAGCAGAGAAGCTTCAGTTTCTGTCATTTTCTTCCTCAGGCTCCATTTTCGTTTTCTCAGGATCGTCTAAAATGACTTTAACATCAAATAAAATCTAAACCAGGAAAGTAAAACAAGGAAACTCCTCACATTAGATTCACTTTGGAACCGGAAACAGATTCAATATTTTTAGCTTTAGGGCTCATGATTTTATTACAATAAACATTTTCTTTTAATAGTAAAAGTGTTTTGGATAAAACAGCAGAAGCTTCTAGATATGAATAGAAAAAAAAAAAAACCGGCATCCTGTGTTCCGTGGTGAAAAGGTGAGCGTCCTCGTCCGTCCCACCTCGTTCTCTCCCAGCGCATGGAAGCTCGGTTTGAGTCCGTTTGGATCCAGATGGTTTGAAAATGAACAAAAACGACAAACATACAAAATAAAATAGAAAAAAAAAAAAAGATTGAGGCGAGAAAAAAAAAAAAAAAAAAGGAGGTTTAATGGTTCTGAAATCCACCGGTCTGTTCTTGGTACACCTCGATGACGTCTTCGTCCTCCATCCCCAGCTGCAGAGGAGACAGACGGACAGAAAGACCATTTAAGGAAAACTTCCTGATCCCCCCCCGATGGCGGGACGGAACGAGCCGAAGCGGAGCGGCGTTTACCTCTTTGGGAGTCTGGTTGTCTGCGATTCTCTGTCCCTCGAAGAGAAACCGTAACGTGCTCGCGGGAACGCCCTGCAGGACACCCATACAACACAGCAGGGGGTCAGAGGTCAAGCTGACAGCATTTCCAAGCCCCTCCCCTCTATTCTCTCTCACCTGTCTCTGGCTGTAGGACTCCTTCAGCTTCTTTAGATGCGTCGTCATTTTCACCTTGAAGTGGATTTCGCTGCTGTCCTGCAGAGGAGAAGCACAGCAGGCCTTAGAGCTAAAGATCCCGTCCTACTGGACGACAAACATCCGACCGAAGCTCATCCTGTTATCCTCCCCCAGCAGGGTGTCACAGGTATGAAGCAGATATTTTAGATTTATGCCCGATGTTGAAGCGTGGTCTAAGCTAGGTTATTCCACGCCACAACACCAGAGGGCCAATCGAGAACTAGCTGAACTAGCGGAGAGGAAGTGGAAAAAAAGCAAGGAGCAAGTTTGTGTGACAACGGAGGGACATGAGGTCCAAAAAGCATTCTCGCACACCTCGCTTTCTGCAATGGCGGTCAGGGGAAAGTACCAAACAGGAAATACGCACAGTGTAGAGAGGATGTAGATTTGCAGCGTTTATTGAGGAATGAGCAACTCTAATTTAATGCTTTTCAACGCTCTTAGTAATGATTTTAATGCAATCAACAAGCACCCATGACTTTATATATGTGACTTATAGGGCGGGGTAAAAAAAAAAAAAATCGATTTAATCGATTTTGAATCCGGATTCTATGGAAGAGTGATTACGAAAGTTAACTGATTTTTTATTTTATTTCAGTAGTATAGAAAAAGTCAGAATTCTGACTTTAATCTCAGAATTCTGGTCTTTTTCCATGTTTAAACTGAAATAAAATTTCAAAAATCAGTTAACTTTGTTTGGTTTTTTCAGTGGCCCTAATCCTCTTCCGCATGAATGACTCTTGCTGTTATTCCACACAGATCTATACAGTTAATAATAAACACGACAGTTTACATTCAAATAAGCCGGTGAAAATTTCAAGATGACTTCAAGCCAGACAGCTGCAAATATAGCCACAGGTCGACGGAAGACATTAACAAACCAGCAAACCCTGGAGAAGTTACAGACAACGCTGCAAAATATGGTTTGTGCAGTGAAGACAATGCAGCTCATGCGTAATGTCTGCTGTGTGTGTATCGCGCGTCTGCCCAGCAGCGGTGAGCTTTCACTTTTCACAAACAAGTTTGCACAGTTTTGTTCACATCTCAAGAGTTTAAACTGCCTGATTTACAAGTTTGGCGCTTTGTGTTTAATGTTACAGGAAAACAAAATACATGATTATTTTGAAACACAGTTGAACCGCTTTCATTATTGTAAAAACAGATCGAATCGAAATTAATCGATTTAGAACTTTGGCGAAAATACCCAGCCCTAATTATATATATATATATATATACGCACGTGAAACTCTCATCGCGCTACAAACCAAATATCGCCATTAATCTATTCTCTACATTGGGCAGGGAGCTGAGTCTATACTGAAGATGACTTTCACTTTATTTTAACATATTTTCCAGCAGGTAACTTAGCCTGAAACCAAGATCCAGTTTGTTCTGTTATATTCAACTAGTGAAACAATCATCCGAAGGAGTTAATGTTCACACTTAACACCCTGCAGAACATGTTAGCTTAGCATCGACACACTACCAATGTAAACAACCCTCTTTAATACAAATCTAGGATAAATGGTGATGTTTTTCCCTTTTTGGACATTACCCAGCAGCCCTTGCTGCTACTCCAGCCTCACAGGACATTACAATGACTGGTGGAGAAAGAAAGGAGAAATAGCGTGGACTGACACAGAGCTACTGACTAAACAGTTCATCATCGCCTATCATGTGCCGGTAGAAAACAAGAAGAAGAAGCGAAGCAGCGTAGCCGGGTGTAGCAGAAAAAATCAGTTGTTGTGGAGAATTATGTGGGTATGGCGAGTGGGAAAGAACAGGAGTTGGAAGATGCGCCAGCAGCACTTTATAGGTCTGCTGTATGGGACCACTTTGCATTTAAGAGTGACCCTCTCTGATGTGGCGGGAAGAAAGCTGGGGATAAAGTGCAACAGTGTGCAAGCATTGTGCAACGTTTACGCCAGTTTGGCAGTGTTCGGTCATGGCAAGTCGGACAAAACACAAACCACAGTCATCTGGAGAATGTGTCGGGAACCAGAGTGAAAGCGAAGTCTGATAACACAACCTACTGGTTTTATCATCTCAGCTGCTCACACCCGCAGGAGTAAATTTGTTATATTTATTTTGGTGGTCACTTTTCTGGTCACTTTAGTTTATTCTTTGTCAGTATTTAATAATATAACTCAGGTCTCTTAAGTTGTTTTTCTTTAAAACAAATTATGTTATGGTTAAAAAAGTTGGTTAAATAAAGATTTAATTAGAAGTCTGTGTTTGTGTTTTTTATTAAAATTAAATCATTTAGCAGCATTTATAAAAAAGTCAGGCAGAGCTGCACATAAAATATGGTTTCAAATCTTTTCAATAATTATCATCGATATCGATCAATATGCATTTTTTTCTTTTATCGATAAGCTTTTTTTCTATATCGTCCAGCCCTAATCTGGATCACGAAAATAAAATCCTATTTATGACTCTGTGACAATCTTAAGACCTATGAAAGACTGACTGAAGACATTTTAAACCAATTAAGGCCTTATTTTTTATGCCTTTTAAGACTTTTTAAAGATCTGCAGGAAAACCGTCTTTGCTTGTTTTCTCTGCAACATCATAAAAATCTGACAATAATAAATTAATTTAACTGCCAGGTTATAGATAAAATATCTGATGTGACACATGGGGATCCGCTCTATCAGCACAAGGAAAATCCTGTTCATAATAAAGAGATTAAAGGGAAATAATTTAAAGATTATAACTATATTTACATTTAAAAAGGCTGAATGCTCTTTGCTGCAAATTAAGGTAGAAAACATCCTGTTTTATAAGAAAGAGTTCATATAATATATTCAAAATACATTTTGGATAAAATATTTAGTTCAAAATTCATTTTCAATCTGGGAATTTATACAAAATTTGATTTTCTCTAACTCAGGATGCCTGAATTTCCCTTTTATTTTTTGCTTTTGCAGAAAAACAGTAATAAGAGCTCATATGGAGATGGTTTGGTGAAAAAACTCCTCATTAAAGGATTATTATCAATCAATTACCTAAAAAAAGATCAAATATTGATCGATAAAAGTCATTTATTGTGATTTAGGCTCAAATATTTTTCTGTTTTTTAATGAAAATTCAAACAAGAAGCTGCTTTTCATGATGAAAATAGCTTTTAGAGCCATTTTTCTCTTTGTTGACATAGAAAATAGATGAAATAAATAAATTAGAGCCCATTGTGCTGCTAATAAATGTGATGAACCTACCTGACCAATCACTTTTAGTTTGATATACTCTCCATCCTTCTTGTCTCCTCCATCCTGACTGGACGGTTTGGTCTCCTGGAAAATAAACAAACCTGTTAGCTTAACAGCCGCAGACAGACAGACAGACAGACAGGGGGACAGACAGACAGGGGGACATCTGTCCTCCGGTGGTTCCACCATCAAACCGGAGAGAAATATCACTGCCCACGGACTGGGGGCCACTGGGGGCCCCGGCTTTAGCTGGAACTAAAACCGAACCAGGACCGGAGGGCTGTTTGGGCCCTGAAGCAGCATCGGCTAGCAGTTAGCATGTTAGATAACCCGACAGGATGGACCAAGAAAAACACGCGCTCAACAGCCGCTTCCGGTTCCAGCGAGAGAATAAAAACCCAATAATGACCAGAGGATCGAGTCTCACCGTGTCTGACATGTCCGGGATTATCTCCGCCCTGATCAAATCTGACAATAGATGAAGCGTTAGCTCCCAAGCGGAGGATGTTGTGAGAATTCCACACAACCGGAAGTGACGCAAAACTACACTTTCAAAATAAAAGAAGGCTCTCCTACAAGCTCATTTTTAACTAGAAACAAAATCCATTATATATCTATATAAATGGTGATAAAGATCTCACATGGAGAGGGTTTGGTGAACTTTTTAGACTTTTAAATCTTTTAGGTTTTCAATCTGGAAAAATGTATAAAATTTTTTATTTTCTTTAAATTAGGAGGCCTGAATTTCCTTTTTATTTTTTGTAGTTGTAAAAAACGGTAATAAAGAGCTCATATGGAGAGGGTTTGTGACGTTTTTAGGCTTTTAAATCGTTAAAAACGCATTAAAAAATAATTTTGTATAAAAAATAATAGATTCAAAATCCATCTTCAATTTAGAAAATTTATACAAAATTTGATGTTCTCTAAATTAGGAGGCCTGAATTTCCTTTTTGTTTTTTTGTAGTTGTAAAAAACTGTAATAAAGAGCTCATATGGAGAGGGTTTGTGACGTTTTTAGACTTTTAAATCATTAATAATGCATTCAAAATAAATTTTGTATAAAATAATAGGTTCAAAATCCATCTTCAATTTAGAAAATTTATACAAAATTTGATTTTCTCTAAATTAGGAGGCCTGAATTTCCTGTTTATTTTTTGTAGTTGTAAAAAACGGTAATAAAGAGCTAACATGGAGAGGGTTTGTGACGTTTTTAGACTTCTAAATCGTTAAAAATGCATTCAAAAATAATTTTGTATAAAAATAATAGGTTCAAAATCCATCTTCAATTTTAAAAATGTAAACAAAATTTGGTTTTCTCTAAATCAAGAGGTCTGAATTTCCTGTAGTTAAAAATAATAGGTTCAAAATCCATCTTCAATTTTAAAAATGTAAACAAAATTTGGTTTTCTCTAAATCAAGAGGTCTGAATTTCCTGTAGTTGTAAAAAAGACTGTAATAAAGAGCTAACATAAAGAGTGTTTTGTGAACATTTTAGACTTTTAAATCGTTAATAATGCATTCAAAATAAAATTTTTATAAAAATAATAGGTTCAAAATCCATCTTCAATTTAGAAAATGTATACAAAATTAGTTTTTCTCTAAATTAGGAGGCCTGAATTTGCTTTTTGTTTTTTTTAGTTGTAAAAAACGGTAATAAAGAGCTCATATGAAGAGGGTTTGTGACGTTTTTAGACTTTTAAATCATTAATAATGCATTCAAAATAAATTTTGTATAAAATAATAGGTTCAAAATCCATCTTCAATTTAGAAAATTTATACAAAATTTGATGCTCTCTTTATTATGTGGCCTGAATTTCCTTTTTGTTTTTTGTAGTTGTAAAAAAACGGTAATAAAGAGCTAACATGAAATGGGTTTTGTGAACGTTTTAGAATAAAAAATAGCTAATAATGTATTAAAAATAAATTTTGGATAAAACAATTGGTTGAAAATCCATCTTCAATCTGGAACTTTATGCCAAATTAATTTTTTTCACTAAATCAGGAGGTCTGGATTTACTTTTATTTTCAAAAAACGACCTAACTTTCATAAACAGATGCTTTTATCTTGGTCATTCTTTGACAAGCATAAGTTCCTCCACATAGATACTATATACGGAACAACCAAAATATGTTATATAAAAACAAACATGTCAATTTATTCCTAACAGATCTCGGTTAAATAGCTGTTTAATGTTGATGCCTCTTGAAATATATCATTATAATTCCCTTTAACAAATACTTTTTAAAAAAATGAATCCTTTTGTTATTTAAAAACATTTCAAAACAGAATCTCACACTTTTACCTCATGATCCAAACAAACTACAAATTGGTCAAACTGAGCTCTTTCTCTAAAGGTCACTCTTTAAAATCATTTATTTCGGTTTTGACTGTTTTCTTAGAAAGTTTAGAAAGATATTTGTTCCTTAATTTCTTCTCATACTGAATCAATTCTTTTCCACTAATGTGAATGTTATTAAAACTCTTTGTTTGATCTGGTTTCTTTTGAATCTTGTCTCTTATATTTATCCTCCAGGCATTTTTTTTTCTGTATTGCAAATTTCAACATAAAAATTGGAAGAAAACAAACCAAAAATTGGTCAAAGAGATTAAAGTCAAGTTATAACCTACCCTGATGAAAATTTGTATTTTCTCTAAATTCTTTTTATAAATATCTTTAAAACTGTGTTTTTTGTTTTAATGTTTTTTTATGTGGAATTCCTCTTTCCCCTGCAATGTTTTATCTCCAGTGTTTGACAATTAAAAGTGATATAACAATTAGTAACCGGATCTATACAGAAATATGTCTGCCTTGAATTATTGGTAATTAATCGACATTCAATTATACGATTCTAATAATCTTGCTGTTTTATATTATTTGGTGAAATATTTATATTGTTGTGGTATAGATTATCTTAATATATTATAAAGATACAGGAAATGAATTAAATTTGTTTTGTTTAGAAATGTTATTTGCCAAATTTAATGCCCAACTTTGCAGATAAGATATGAGTTTTTTGTCTCCGTCATTTTCTTGGCTTATATTCTTGTTTCAATGTTTATTTTTCTTTAAATATGTTATCTCTGTCATGGTCTGACAGCGACTCGTGTTTTTGTCGGACGTAATAACACTAATCAAGTAGACGGAAATAAAATCGAAAACATCGGTAGTTTCTTTTCAGAATAAAACAATACTTCCTTTAGTGGCATTTAAAATCAGACTGAGTGCTTTTATTGTATAAAATCATTTCCGGTAAATGGTAATCATTACGAACTACACTAATCAAGTAGACGGAAATCAAACCAAAAACATCCGGTAGTTTTTTTTCAGAATAAAACAATACTTCCTTTAATGGCGTTTGAAACCAGACTGCGTGCTTTTATTCTATAATATCATTTCCGGTAAATGTTATTCGTGAGGAGCTAGCTTGACTTGGCTGGGGGGGTCAGCAGCCATCAAAGCTACCAGCAGCCAGGGTCTGCAGCGCCGCAAAAATGAAAGCTGTGGATTAATTTCCGTGTTTTTATCGCCTCGGACACAGCGGGACTTTGTCCCGGACATATTCGTGTTCAGTCGTTTCCAGCACCGGAGGAACCCTGCGGGATAAACCGACAGGCTAGTGGGCCTGGTCGTCGTGGCCCAGCAGCACTCGAGTGAAGTTGGGAGCGGACTGCCCAAACTTCTGCTTCCTCCAGCTTCCGTCCGCGGGGCCCGGGGCTCCTGTCACCGGCCCTGTGGATGAGGGAGTGAGTCCGGATCAAACCAGCCCGCAGGTGAGAGGAAACTAAACCTATACTTTTATTTATCTCGTTATTTTTCCCTCCCAGTTCTGCTGTAGCGTTGATTAGCTAAATTAGCTCGGTGGCTAACAGCAAACTTTAGCATCAGGCTAGCCGGATAACTTCCCTGGCCTGACAGCTCGCTGTGGACCTACTGGGGGCCAATGGCTTCCATCAGTGCTTTACATATGTATGTTCGAACTAACAAACTGTTTATAGGAGTTTATTTTTTTAACAATTTCTGCTTTTTTATCAGAAACCACAATGGCAGAGTTCGCCATTTAGCATTTATAGCAACAGTTGTTGCTGTTAGCTTCCGGGGGCTAGTAAGTTCAATTAAAGCTAGGTAATAATTATCTCCCTGTAGCCATAAAACAGAATAACTTTCTTATTACACCGTAAATAAGAACCAAAACTGATTAAACTATTTAAGGTATTTTTTACTGTGTAAATGTGATAAATCCGATGTCAATTTGAACTCAAACTAGCCTGTTTTCTACTAGTTTAAGCAACATTTTTAGCCTTGATTCTACTGATGAAACAGCAGCTATGATGTCATTTCACAACCCAGGAGGCCACTTCTCTAAATTACGTTTACCTTCTTCCTAAATACAGAGTAATACCACAGACTATTAGGCTAGAGAGTTAATTTTCTTCTATTATGAGAATAAAGTCATAAAAATCTGAGAATTAAGGTCATAAAATTATGAGAATAAAGTCCTGAAAATGTGGAGAATAAAGTCCTGAAAATGTGGAGAATAAAGTCCTGAAAATGTGGAGAATAAAGTCGTGAAAATGTGGAGCATAAAGTCGTGAAAATGTGGAGCA
>JAGKQL010000067.1:4947149-4999154 GCA_018398635.1 Cyprinodon brontotheroides | reverse complement strand
ACACGCGGAGAATAAAGTCGTGACACACGCGGAGAATAAAGTCGTGACACACGCGGAGAATAAAGTCGTGACACACGCGGAGAATAAAGTAGGTAAAAGTCGTAGTATGGAGAATAAAGTAAAGAGCGAAAATGTGGAGAATAAAGTAGTGAAAATGTTGATCTTCTCAGTCCTACAGAAAATGTGGAGATCATGGTGAAAATGTGGAGAATAAAGTCCTGAAAATGTGGAGCATAAAGTCGTGAAAATGTGGAGCATTAGGGGTACATGCTTTGGAGCATAAAATGGTGAAAATGTGGAGCATAAAGTAGGTGAAAATGTGGAGGGCAAAATTAAAATTGAAAATGTGGAGAATAAAATTAGAGTGAAATGTGGAGAATAAAAATTAGGTGAAAATGTGGAATTAAGTCGTGACGAGGAGAATAAAGTAGAGTGACACCGCAGCGGAGAACAAAAGTGTCGACACCGGAGAATAAAGAAAGTCGTGACACACGCGGAGAATAAAGTCGTGACACACGCGGAGAACAAAGTTATAAAATTACGACAATAGTCGTAACGTGACGAGAACAAAGTCACAAAGAGAATAGTGAAGCCCTGAAACGGGTTGTTGTACGATGATTTTATTCTCGTAATGTTACAATTTTATTTTCATAATGTTGCGACTATTCTCGTAATTGTATGAATTTATTCTAGAAATAGAAGAAAAAAAATCTCTAGCCTAGCTCTAATACTCCATCTTAGATTAAACCCTCTGATTTGCTGAAAGATAATAAAAAAAACTCACCTGGCATCAAATAGAAGTTTGTTTAAATGAATTAGGTTAAACATTCCGTTATTACTCTGGTAAAATTAGACAAGTTGAACATTTCTTGAAAAGTTATAATATATTATACGTTTTCCTTCAAATTTTAACAATTATTTTATACGTTGTGCTCAATAGAAAAGCAAAATAAATAAACATTGATTCATAAATAGTCTATAACACAAATATCTTATTTCATTGGCTGTAGTTGTTGGGAAGATTGCTGACTGGACAGATATTTTTTAGCTATCACTGTAGGTTGGTATAATCTGGCTGTTCCTGGAAAGTTTAGTAGAAGGAAAAACTTTGGTTAAGATGTTTTAAAGCAACAGGGAGATCTGTAGCTCAGAGGGGAGGTTAGAAAGGCTGGAACCAGAGTCGATGACATCACTGGGCTGGAACAGGCCACTCCTAGACGGGCCGAGGACAAAAAGGGTCGGGACTGTTGCTCACAGGTCCAAAGTCCTCTTTGAGAGGAAATAAAATGTTTTTATTCTGTCTGGAAATGCCTCCTGAAGAGTCGGGAGGACAGAATCCATGTTTGAAGCCCTGTCAGTTAGCGTTCGCTACGACTTCCTGGATACGCTGGCTACGTTTCCATGGAGACATATATGGGATTGAAGGCCTGATCAGATGGAAACGTGTTTGATTTGAATTCGGTTCGGTCTGAAAGAAAAGTAATTTTGAAATAAATTTTATTTTTTATTTTTTCCTGATGTACGCACACATTCAGCTCTATGGAGTAAAATAATAATCTCCCCTTTGCACGTGTGAAACGCCACTGTGACGTTTTTCTCTTACTAACCTCCATCCTCTGACTCCTGGTCCTCATTAATGAAGGCGCTCCAGACCGCCTGCTCAAAGCAAAGCCTCCTCTGCTCCTCCCTTCCTGCTCCGCTCCGACCTCCTCTGAGCTCCAGGAGAACATGCGTGATATTATTTTTAAATTCATAGGAGCAAAACATGCGGAAATTAACGCTTAATTTAATCAGCATCCGACATATCTGCACTTTCTGCCCAAATATCTTTTTTTGTTGTTGTGGTTTTTGTGATGGATCACTAGGATTAGTGTTTTTTGCCCCGATACTGATACCTGGCTGTGCTGTGTGGGCCGATACCGATACCATCTGTTTGAAATTGATGTGTGTGTATATATGAAGAACTGCAGACTACTGTGATGTAAAATAATTGCCATCATGGCTTCATGTCAAGCTGCTGCCTACCTTTGTGAAACAGGAAAAAGAGACTAATACAAAGTGAATCCTTTTGGTATTGCCTACCTGGAATGGGTGACAATCCAACTTAAACTTTTGGCTCTCAAAAGCCAAAATAGTGTAACATTCGTGAAATTATAGCATGTATAATAATAATGCGACAGTAAAATGACATTAATAATTGGTATCGGTGCAACACTAACTAGGATTAGCACTGTAAATAATAATAATTTGCATCGATCCAATAGCTTCCGATGCGATGCATAACCACTTCTGCTTATCTGGATCGTGTCTTCAACTGATGCATAACTGAAAGCAACTGAATTCATACATAGCTGTATTTATTGAAACAACTATTGAAAGTATTGCCATGAAAACAAATACTGGACACATATTACTATTACTGGCATGGACACACTGACAAAAAGTGCTTAGGATTTATAAAACTTAGAATAACAGTGCTGTTTACATGGCCTCAGTGGTCCTTTAAACCAATGAAATGGAAACATTCAAATGTTTGACATTTCCTCTTTTGCAAATTACCAGTGTCATATCAATTTTGTTTTTACCTTCTATGATTTTAAAGCCAAAATGCATCCAAACATCTGACTTGGAATGAGATGGAGCCGGGCGAATTTTCTCAGTCTCCATGTTTTGTTTATGAATGACTCGTCGCAGTATCCGCAGCGACATCTACTGGACTACAAGTTGTATTCCACTAGTTGTTGGGCGATGTGCGCCAACCAATCATGTATTTTATTTATTCCTTTTTGTTAACTTGGCATCAAGAATCGATGCAGTAGATCACAACAACAAGAATCCCGATGCATCGTCATGACGATTATTTTGCACACCGCTATTGCACACACAGACTCGCATGCGGAAAATGTTGTGATGTAATATCTTTGATCTAATAAATCCGGTCGGTTGGATTTCTGCTTTTTCCTGATTTCCTGTTTTTATGACTTGGCCGACCGGCCAAGAAGGCCACTATTCGCATTGAATTATCGCGTTAAGATTGAAAGTAATCTGCTAAAAATGCGGGTTTTCCCGAGATTTCGCCGCTTTTATTGCCGTCTTTTACCAACAAAGCGGCTACCTTTTACGTGTCATATTGATGGTACCGCATAAGATGTGCGTATTTTAGGCGCGTTGTGACTTTAAGAACTTTAGGTACCATCATGACGTGCTAAAAAGGCGCCCGCTTGTTGGTAAAAGAAGGTAGCTGGACTCAGTGCTGGGGGTGTGCCACTCCGGCTCTCCACAACCACTATTGAGCATTTTTTTTTTTCTATGGTTAAAACTTTACATGCACACGTTCACCCTCACAAACAACTACAGGTGCTTAGGCTTCAGGTACTTAGAGATTCACTTCCAAACAGAGACCCCACATTCATATCTTCAGGTAACACAGAGTACATGTCAGACTTAATAATATTACTTTAGCGATAGTTTCAAGGTGTTGCTTTCTATTGTATATCCTAGTACTATATCCGTTTTTTTGTTTGTGCTGTTCTTTTTTTTTCCATCTCATTACAGGTGTTGTTGAAGCAGACTGAAAATGTTTTGTCATTGTCTCTATTCCTATCTCCTCTTTCTTTCATCTTTTGTCCTGTTTTTTTCTTTTTCTTTTTCCTTCTTCTTCTTCTGTTTTTCTGCTCTATTTTACATTGCAGTGTCCATATGAACTGTAAAACTCCCCTGCATAATTATAATAAAGCAATTTATATACATGAAACAAGTGGGGCGGTATGGCAATAACTAAACAGCATCATTTGTGAAAAAGTAAAATTTTGCTCCTTTTTGGCATCAAGACAATTATTCTTATTGCCACCTTGCTAGACAGGACACACTGTAAAAAAAAAAAGACGCTAAAAAAAGCGTGAAATCTCGGGAAAACGCGTGTTTTTAGTGGATTACTTTCAATCTTAACGCGATAATTCAATGCGAAAAGTGGCCTTCTTGGCTTGCCATACACAGCCTCCGCTGTTCCTCCCTTATTGCTGCGCTCAGACGTCCACTGAGCTTTAGGAGAGAACTATATTATCATTAAAATGTAGGAGCAAAACATGCAGAAATGAACACTTAATTTAAACCTCTGATATATACTAATTTCTACATCTGATATCTGAAGGAGATGAGAAATCAGCTTCCTGGTCTGTTGAAGCACCAATAGTTTGCATCCAATCTTTTGAATAAACGGTGTTAGTTTTTGGAAATGTAAGAGAATTATGCTCTAATTTGTAGTTATTACCGATCTGTTGTTACTATATTTTAATTTGACAAACCGGATCTTCTTGCCGTTCTTTCTCCTGTTTGGTGCGAGTCCAATAGCGGATCTTGACCTGGCCGGACCGGAGCGGAGCCCTGAACATTTAGAGGATGTTTGGCTCAACCTGCTGCTGTGAAGCAGGATTCTCCTGAACAGAATCAAAATAAATCTGGATCAGGCTCAAAATGAGCACCTTGATATGTGCTTGAGAATGGCTTAGTCTCCATTTAAACCCAGGTTTAAAGCCTTGCAGGGCAGCCTAAAGCCCACTGCCAACATTGACCCTTTATGGAGCAAGTTAGTGTTTCTAATACCTTGCACACCTCTTCAAATGGAGTCACCGCCGTCTCTCAGTGAGGTCTAGAAGCACTAGATCTATATCCAACCATTCAGCAAAGATCGTACATCTTATTTTGGCATTTGACCAATTAGATGAGCCCTTAATGATTTATTACCTACTGGAAAAAATAAGTCAGGAAAAAAAAGTAAAAAGCTAATAGAATAAAAGTGAATAAGCCTAGTTAAAAATTATATTTAGGTCAATAAACAAAAAAATGTCAGTGCCAGTATCACCATTAATTTCTCTAAGGTTATGTTGGAATAAAAAAATGTGTTTCTTTCACTCTGAGTGTTTTTCAGGAATTTCTTATAGAAGCACTTTTGTTGTTTTTCTTAATACATTCGGCCAAGTTTCTTGTTATTACATTGACTTTGATTTTTTCCATCAAAATATCCATATTTTCTGAATGTTACGAAGGTAATGAGGTCTTTTCCTGGATTCTAATAACACTATTGGCTTGAAATGTTGATTTTCAAAGTATTTCACTGAGTGTCCTATAAAGGGTTAAGCCATAAAAAAGAAAAAAAAAACAAAAAAAATACGGTCAGTTCAGGTGTTTATAAAAATATGTGAATCAGGAAATTGTCTTTATACCAAACTGAACAATTGTTGTTGTTTTCTACTTAAAAAAAAATCACTCTAGATTTTAAAATGGAAAATTTTGACAATAAAAAAAAAATGTATTTAAAAATTCACCGTATAACATAGATGCATAAACACCTGCATTTTATTTCTGAGTTAAATTCTGTCTAATTTAACAGATTATGATTAAAAATGTCTGGATCTTTACTGGTTTTTTATTTTCTTTATTCGGACCTGCTGGTTTATAATTGTTACTCCTGATCTATTGGATCAGGAGAAGAAGAACGCGATTCGCTGCGTCTCTAAAAGCAGCAGATTTAATCTAACATGGCAGATCTCTGGGAGGTTTAACTCTGTCCTCTTATCATAGATCTGTGATCATAGATCTGTGGCTTTCAGCTTTAATGGTCTTTGTTCTGCTGCAGGAGAAAAGGATTCCTTGGATGGAAGAGTCCTCTGTCCGGGCCTCCTGGGTGAATCGCCGTGCCATGATGGGTGAGGCTGTCCGTCCTCCTGCCGCCGCGGTGGCGCTCTGAATCAGCAGGGAGGGAATCTAGATCTACGATTGCTACGAAAAATAAGGAAATATAGAAATTCATTAAAAAAAATGGGTAAAAATGAAATTTACTAATTAGACTGAGATAATTCTTAGTCAGAAAAAGGTTCTGAGAATTATTTTGTTCTTTCAGATTTTTATTTAAAAACATTTTTAATGATTTAATTAGTTAGTTTGATATTTTTATCTAATAATTTCATATTTAAAGTAGTTTCAGAAGTTTGAATTCTGACTTTTCCTTTAAAAAAATCTTAATTTTTTTTTCAGATTTAATTTTTTCAAAAAAGAAAAAAACATTTTTTAATCATATTAATTTTAAAAAATTTCCTTTTTTTATTTCTCTTTTTCCAGGCTGAATTTTTCCGCTCATATTGTTTTCTGGGTTGTGTTTCTTCTAGATGATCCAAACCAGCCACAAGCTGTAATTTATTTATTTCATTCATTAAACGCTATGTTCAGCGCCCAATACCTGTACCGGGCTAGAAACGTAGCTTTTGCCCTGCAAAGGGAAGCTATCATTCTAGGGAAAATACTATTATAAATAAAAATTTAAAAAAATGTACCTGATAAAGAGTAATTTAAAGGAGTAGATATGCGCTCGTTTTCTTATTGTTGCTTTTTTAGAAAGTTTTGCTGGGCGTAGGAATAATCAATGGATTGTTGTTTATACTTAAATCTATTATGTGATTTGTGTTCAGCTCAACCCCAGCACGGGACGTTGTTTGGGGCTGGCTGGGGGCCAGCCGTAATTCCTGGAACGAAACAGCTGCAGGTCCGCCCTCCTTTTCTTTCCCTCCGGGTCGCCGTTGGTCAGAACTCCTGCCTCCATGTGTTTGTTCTAAAGGTTGTGAAATGTGTTGAGTGACCCGGAACCGTTTCCCTCTTTAGATGAGCAGGGAGGCCCTAAATCTCCATCGGCGCAGGGACTTGGCCGCAGCTTCACCGCATCCAGCCGTCCTGCCGCCTTCCTGGCCGAAGCTGGGGAAACCCAAAGCCTCCTCGCTTAAGAACCTAGGTAAGGTCATCCTGAAGCTGTCAACGGCGGGTGGCGAACGGCGCTTTAAAATGCTTTTAACCGAGTCTCCTGTTTGCTTTCCCCTACAGAACGATCGTGAGAGTGAAGTTTGAGCCCTGTAAAGGAGAGAAGAGGTGAGATTGGATCTCTTTAAATGATCCGATAAGCTGCAGCCTCTGACCGCCGCTCCTCTCTTCTCTGCAGGATCCTGCAGTTCCCCCGCCCCCTAAAGCTGGACGACCTGAAGAGCAAAGCCAGGGTGGCCTTCGGTCAGGCCATGGAGCATCCACTACACCAACAACGAGGTAGAGAGCAGAACGCTCGGGCTTATTGGATCCGCTTTTAACTCCAGGCGGCGTTGTTAAGCGCAGTTTTGCTCCTGCTGCAGCTGGTGATCCCTGTTAAGACGCAGGACGATCCTGGACAAGGCCGTGGAGCTGCTGGATCGCAGCGTTCACATGAAGAGCCTGAAGATCCTGCTGGTCCTGCGAGGTCAGACGCTTCCTCACACTCTGAGTTAGAAAGCTACTTTTTAAATGTCCACTGCTTTAGGGAGAAAATCAGATTCGGTTTTTAATAAAACAGACTTTCTTCGACATCTGATGGCTGTTTGTTAGCTGCTGCTAACATGCTAGCATGTGGATTTAGTTATTCTAGATGAATTAAAATAGTTTCTGTTTAGGTTTGGTTTCCAAATGTTTGATTTTATTGATTTCAGAACATTTCCTCCAACATGGGACCTGCTGCCATCCCATGAAGAGCTGGACAACACCGACTTCAGAGCTCTGACTGGTGAATAATGGCCGATAAAACTGCTACTATCCACTGTTTTTATCATTAGTTTATTAATAATCAGAGTAAAAGCTGTCATGAGGATTTTATTTAGGATTTAAAGCAGGAGACGGTGAGAATTTTTGATTCGGTGACAAAAAAAGTGTTTTAAATACAAAAGGTTTCTATGTCAGCCTCATTAAAACTCATTCAATTAGAATTTTGTTTTTAATTAACGTCATTAATTGGCATAAGAATTCAATCCAATGTGATTATTGGGGCATCTTAAAATTCTTTATTAAAAAACAAAAAACCCCAAATTCATCTCCATATATTATATCAGACTGCTTCCGGTCTAGTGATATTAAGGGGGAGCATTCACAAATAAAAAAAAAAGCGACTAAAAAACGAGGAATTAGGGACATTGGCTGCAGCCTGTCGACGGGAAAGATGACCAAGGATTTTGCCGTGTTTTATATATAGCATTAAAAAGCAGTAAATTAGAGTTACTCCACTATAAATCCTGCAGTTACTGCTAATAATTACCGCTCTGATTGCTGGATTAGAAGAAACCCAGAAGACCTGGATTATAAACCAGGTTCAGATGCGTTGGAGTCTTCCTGGGGTGTCAATAGGAACACGTCTGAATGCAGCTTTAATGGAGCACTCAGATATTCAAGCATAGGGAACATGGCCTAAAGAAAAACGCAAATAATGTAATATTTAAAGTAAATATCAGTAAGAATGAAGAAAATTAGCTGCAAATGTTTACATGCATTGAATAAATTCAAACGATATGATCAGGCATTGAATAACATTCAGCCTAAGGAAATGTAGTTTGAAAGCAGAAAGTAGGACTCCCCGCTGCCACCTACTGGCTAAGAGTGGAACAGGATGATAAATTCAGTAAAGGGTACAACACTATGGAAGTAAATCTGTCGCTGGTATTTGAATCCAAAATGGCACCCCGAAATTCCCAAATGTTGTATGTTTGTTTCTTATTGTTTCAGTGTTAAAATATATATTCAGGGAACACATTTTTGACTTAAAAAAAAATCATTGTCATTATTTCTACACAGTTGAAATTTCATTTATTTTCTCTCCTTCAAGCTAAAAAATTTCACATTACTATTTCCAAAGTGATTACATTTTCAATATTCTTATTTTTCAGTGTTAAAAAATCTGCATATAAAAATATTCAACCTCTTCAAAATTCAAACTCAAATATTTTCACTGTCTTAAATTCGGGGTCTAAATTCAGTGTAAAAGGGAAGGGTTACTTCAGGTCACAGACGCTAGCAATGGATTGTGGCGCCCAACACCCAGCCAATCCCGCTACGCTTTGCTTTCAGTCACGACGCGATGCTTGTGGCGCCTTCATATCGAAGAAAACCGCAGCCGCCACGGAGTCGCTGTCATGCAAGCTAACGCTAACTCAACTACAGAAAAATGAAAGTAATAAACCCACCGCTGAGTTTTGAATTTTGAAAAGCTCTAGTGATTCTTTCGCACGTACCAAGTTCAAACGGAAAACAAGTATTGAAATGCCACCACGGAATTAGTGTTTTACCAAATGAAATTTAAATCAGGTAGAAATAATGACAATGAAAGTCAGAAATGTGTTCTGTAAATATATTTTAACACTGAAACAGTAAATACAAAAATATGACACAACATTTAAATTTCAGCTGCACATTTTTAATTCAAATCCCAGGGACACAGATTAACTTCCATAAAACACTACCAAATGTTTTGCTTTGAGAGCCTACTGATACATGCTAACAGCTACATGCTAACTAAACATTGTCGTTTCCACAAAGTCATGTGACCGATCCAGGAGTTGTTTCTAACTGACCGACTCACTAAACTGGGTTTAAAAACGGATCTGTCAACATGATGCATCTGCTAAAAAAAAATAAAAATTATATTCTGCCGTTTATCGTTAAAATGATCAAGAATTTTGGAGCCTAAAAGGAAAGTTTCAGCCATTTTTATTTAAAATTTCTCCTTGTGTCATCCTTTTCCTCTCAGTTATAACCCAACTTATCTGAATTTATTTTATTTATTTCAAATTGACTCTTAGTTTATTTACTTTTTTCAACTGTACGTATTGTTTTAAAATTATGTTTTAAAAACCAAATCTCAAAGCATCCTCATTCACATTTTCCCCCAAGTTTCTACGTTATTATGCATGTTTACATTATTTATTTGCTGCAAAGATACATAGAAATGAAATAATAGAATAAAACCTCCAATAACTTAAATTATATCGTTGTTCTAGGTCATCAAATCAATTCAGTTTATTCTGTCTATTAAGCTGCCTGCAGTCTTTAAGTGTCCAGCAGGTGTCAGTATTCTGTGATTCAGCATCAATACCTTATTAACAAATCACTACTGCACAGCAGTTAAATGGAAGTTATGTGAGGGAGTTTCTCTGCCCTCAGGGAATAATAAACATGCATGTGTTCAGTGACGCACTTTAAACATCCACTGACATGCAGAGCATGGAGAGGAGCGCCGCTCCAAATCCGCTCACCTTCATTTTCCTGCCCCTGCGGCTAAATCCCTTCACGCTCTATGCTCACATTTCCAGGAGAAGGAGTTTTGGCATTTTTCCTTCCTGTAACGATGCAAAGGCCCTGGAACACACACCGTTTGATTTACTGATGTGACCGATGCATTTGGATCGTCTTATTCTACCAAACACCTCGCTCCATCCATGATGCCCCGCGTTTCCTGTTTAATTATTAGTTTATTTTACTAGACTACATTAAAAAAGGTCACTTTGCATCACATTGCAAATGAGATAATAGCGTATAGCGCATGTATATAATCCATTTTTAAAACAGGCTCTTACCACAACGGTCACTTTATATAAACCAACTCTGTGTTGTTAAGTATAGTTAGTGTTTTATGATATTTTATCCCCATTAGTCGACTGTTTCTACATTAATCAGGTTGTTTCAGTCGTACCATCAGATCTAAACTCTGGGTTTTATGTTGCCTTACATTTTTACGTTGAAGTCGATACGTACAACGTTATAGATTTCTACTGAAACGCCCTGAATTATGAGTCAGAAAGTCGCTGCAACAGGATCAGACTTCCACATTCAAGATGGCGGCTGCTTGCATCAACAGTAGTTATATTTTATTATATATTCAGCGTTTAGGTGCTACTTGTGCTAATAGGATGATCTGTTTCAGAGCTCTTTATGCGCCAAACGTTGTATATTTGTTGTTAACAGTCTGATTTCTGAGGATCATTGAAAGCACCATCGTTTCTGAAACCTCTCTTCTCCTCCTCAGGCTCCCACTCCACAGATCGCAGCTCTCCTCCTCCGGGCTACATCCCTGACGCCCTGCAGCAGGTGGCGAGGAACGGCTCCTTCACCAGCATTAACAGCGAGGGGGAGTTCATTCCCGAGAGCATGGACCAGGTACCAGGATCACCCGCTGGAACCTTCTATTGGGGGAGAGGGACGTTAGAGTTGAGGCTGTGGTTAGCCGTAGCGTAGCGTCCCACCGCTGTTCCCAATGGCGGCCGCAGCAGGAGCTCTGCCTCAGAAACATCATTTAACACCGAACCCTCCAAGGCCGTCATTTTGACGCTTCGGAGATTTGAAAGGGAAATAATTTTATTCACATTAATCAGATGTTGCTCTCAGTAACTGACTTTTTTTCCCCAAAAGGTCAGAATTCTGAATTTATTCTTTATTTAGAATTCTGAGATTAAAGTCAGAATTCTCACTTTTTTTCTTATAGTGAAATCAGTTAACTTTTTAAAATTCTTTTCAGTAGCCCTAATCCTCTTCCGTAAATTAATCAGAATTTTACGTTTTTATTTTATGAACAAATTACATGAAAATGAAGGAAATATAGAAACAAACAACATATGATTAACATAAATAAAGGTTTTAGACTCAAACTGGCGGCCGGTGGGAGCTCCAGTAGGATCAGAATGCTGGGAGTCGTAGTTTTTAAGCAGGTTAACCCTTTAAAGCCAAGAATTAAACAAAACAGAAAATTACTTTTGTTTTGGTTTGAATTGTATCGATTATGAAATAGCAAAGAAAAAACAAATAAATTTTTATATTAATAATTTATTACTATGCCATAAGTCAAGATTATTTTTTTATTATGCAACTTTCTGCCCTCTGTTATCAGGTCTATCTGATTGTGTACAATAGGATTTTGAGCAAATTTTTTTACCATTAAATTATGCAAAAGGTGTCAGACGCAAAACATTTCAGAAACCGTATGTATCAAATACGATACATTTGGCATTACAGGGTTAAAAAGTCTTAAAAGGTATTGAATTCTTCAAAATAAAACTAAGGCCTTAATTGGTATTAAAATGTTTTAAATCAGTCTTTCGTAGGTCTTGATTTTTAAAACATCATAAATAGGATTATGTTTATTACAATTTATTTTTGTAATGTTAATAAAACGTTAAATTTGACCATTTTTTATATATAAAAAAAAAATAACAGCTCGTCATTATTGGTTCCGTCCCGATAGCGGAACCAATAAAGCGTTGTTGCGGCCGGGACATTTGGGAGACGCGCCATTAACTTTTTGTCTGGAAAATATGAGCAAGTGTAAATGGAACCAGAATCGTCTCCAGCCAAGAGTTTTCTCCATGGCTAAAACCAGGGAACATACATGAGGCTCAGTGGATTTTAAGCTCGGAACGATGGGAATTAAGGCAGTGGAGTCGCACATGCGAAGCACGAAACACAAAGCGTCAAAATCGAGTTACAGAGAAACAGCCGGTATTTCTCAGTTTAGTTCCACCCTTGTCTCTGCAACGCCTCCACTTATCACCAAATCAAACATACTAAGAAAACCATACAAAGAAAAATAGCTGCAAAAAAGACTTAGCACTGGTTATGTTTGTGAATTCAGTTAAATAATTGTTCAAATATATCTGTCATTTGTGTGTTTTTAGCTTTCTTCCTGAATGGGAAGCTTTTCAAAATCTGAAACATTAGTGCAGTGGTTTATGTTAAAATAAACCTTTGGGTTAAGTTGTAGCAAGCAGGTTTTTCTTGTGTTTCTTCTGAATTTGGTCTTAAATTTTTATTTCAAGTGGCATTAAAAAGTGTTAAAAAGTCTTGAATTTAACTGTAGGAGCCGGAAGGAATGGAACCACGAGTCTGATTAGTTTGTCTCTCCTCCAGATGTTGGACCCGCTATCGATGAGCAGTCCAGAGAACTCTGCGTCTGGCAGCTGTCCCTCGTTGGACAGCCCGTTGGACAGGTCAGAGCCGCACAGGAGAGGCTGTTTATAAGCGGTAGAGACCTGGAGGATGAGAGTTAAAGTTTTCTCCTGATTTTTCCTCCAGCGATTATCCCAAGTCCAGGATGCCCCGGGCGCAGAGTTACCCGGACAACCACCAGGACTTTCCAGGTGAGACTAAACCTCCTGGCTCAGAGGCAGCAGAGGTCTGGAGGATCGCTGCCACCTTGTGGTAGCAGCAGAGCATTACCGGCATCAGATGTAATTCGTTTGTTCCTCAGAGTACGACCTCCCGGTGTTTGAGAAGTCGGGGAAAGGCGGGACGTATCCGCGGCGATACGGCATCCCCTTCGGCCTGCAGGACTACAGCGACGGTGAGTCGGTTCCGACCGGATCAGGCGGCGCTCCGGCGTCGGGAGGCTGAAGGTTCTGCTCTTCCTCGCAGGGAGGAAGACGTTCCCCCGGGCGCGGCGGACGCAGGTCCATGGCTTCCGCTCTCCGGTCAGCTTCAGCCCCACGGAGCAGTCTCCCAGCACCAGCAGCGGCAGCAGCGTCTTCACCCCCGACCTGGAGGAGGCCCCGGGCCCCGGCAGGAGACGGAGGGGCAGCGACATCGACCCCAACCCCGCCGCCACGCCGACGCTGTCCGTCATGGACATCAGCCCCCCCAGCCGCTGTGAGTGGAGCACCCGGAGCGGCGGCAGCGTGGCTCCCGCCGTGTTTCTCACTCTGTCCGTCTGCGTCCTCAGCTCCGCGCGCCCCCACCAACTGGAGGATGGGGAAGCTCCTGGGCCAGGGCGCCTTCGGCCGCGTCTACCTCTGCTACGACGCCGACACCGGGCGGGAGCTGGCCGTCAAACAGGTCCAGTTTGACCCCGAGAGCCCAGAGACCAGCAAGGTGAGTGTGTGGGCGGGCCCAGAGGGATCCGCGGCTCTGAGGGGCGGCGGGATCTGATCACATGTTCGTCCTCAGGAGGTGAGCGCCTTGGAGTGTGAGATCCAGCTCCTGAAGAACCTTTGCCACGAGCGCATCGTCCAGTACTACGGCTGCCTGCGGGACAGCCTGGAGCGGACGCTCTCCATCTTCATGGAGCACATGCCTGGGGTGAGTTTCAGTTCTGGTCCCCCCCCCCCCGCCCGCCGTGGATTCTCCTCCCTCACCGTCTCCTCCTGTCCCGCTCCCTCAGGGCTCCATCAAGGACCAGCTGAAGTCGTACGGCGCGCTGACGGAAAACGTGACGCGGCGCTACACCCGGCAGATCCTGGAGGGCGTGTCCTACCTGCACAGCAACATGATCGTCCACAGGGACATCAAAGGTGAGCCGCGCTCTGACTTTAATCCCAGCTGGAGGAAGATGAAGATGAAGGAAGGTCGTCTTCTTCCCTCAGGGGCCAACATCCTCCGGGACTCTGTGGGAAACGTGAAGCTGGGGGACTTCGGGGCCAGCCGCCGGCTGCAGACCATCTGCCTGTCAGGAACGGGCATCAAGTCGGTGACGGGGACGCCGTACTGGATGAGTCCGGAGGTGATCAGCGGCGAAGGATACGGCAGGAAAGCCGACATCTGGTGAGACCGACCAGGCTGCTGGAGATCAGGAATAGTTTCCCGTGTTCAGAGGCTCCTCAGACTGTGATGTCATGGTTGCCTCATTTAAACTGGGAGCATCAGGATTATAAGATCTATTTAAAGCGTGACATGAAAACTGATGAGGGTTTTCTCTCCTGGCTTCACGTCACCATCACTAACCTCCTAAAATAATCTGTTCATGAACTAGAATAAGATTTGGAATGAACAGGATTAGGGTCATTAGAAAATAATAAATAATGGCCAATAAAGGCTATTGAATTCTGGCTTTAATCTCAGAACTCGGGCCTTAATCCTAGACTTTAATCTCAGAATTTTGACTTTAATCTTGTTCTGATTTTAATCTCATCACTCCTACTTTAATCTCAGAGTTCCGACTTTAATCTTGTAACTCTGATTTTAAATCTTAAAATTCTGATTTCTATTCTCACAATTCTGATTTTAATCTCAGGATTAAAATGGCCAAAGCCCAGCATTATTATGACTTATTTTATCAGTTATTAAATTAGCACTTTGATATGGAACTACGACTTTAATCTCATAACCGACTTTAATCTCTTAACTCTGACTTTAATCTCAGAGTTCCAACTTTAATCTTGTTATTCTGGTTTTAATCTCAAGTAACTCCGACTTTAATATTATAACTTCCACTTTAATCTCTTAACTCCCAGTTTAACTATGACTTTAATCTCATAACCGACTTTAATCTCGTTACTCTGACTTTAATCTCGAAGTTTCGACTTTAATCTTGTAAATTCTGACTTTAACCTTGTTATGCTGATTTTAATCTCATAACTCCGACTTTAATATCATAACTTCCACTTTAATTTTGTAACTCCCACTTTAACTCCGACTTTAATCTCAGAGTTCCAACTTTAATCTTGTAAATTCTGACTTTAATCTTATAAATCCGATTTAAATCTTAGAATTCTGATTTCCATTCTCACAAATTCTGACTTTAATCTCACCTTGACTTTAATTTCAGGATTAAAATCGCGAAAGCCCCGCATTATTGTGCCTTATTTCATCACTTATTAAATTAGCACTTTGATTAGGTAGAATTATAAAATTAGTCATAGTTGTATCAGATTAATTTTGTCTTTTAAGTCAGAATTATCAGAATAAAGTCAGAAACCATCTTGTTTTTAATTGATGGCTGTTTTTTTTTCTTTTTCCAATTGCCCTAATCGTCTTCATAAGGTTTAAACTGCTGAGCAGATCGAACACAAACAAAAGTAGCTGAAATATTACCAGAGATCACCACCAGAGGCAGCAGAGTGAAGGGAGGCATGACGGCCTCTGATTGGTTCATCCTGTTTGACCAATCCCTCCTCTGATTCGCCTTCCTGGGACCGTATTCCATAAATGAATCGTTCTCACCAATCAGCTCATCATGCCAGTAAAAATGTTTAGTTTGATTAAAACTAGTTTATATTTAAGATTTGTTAAAATGTTAAAAGTTGCTGAGGTTTGATTCCTCCGGATGTTCTAGAAGTTTCCGTCTCTTAATGGTCCAGATGGAGGTAAACTGATCGCTCCTTTTCTCTTCCCAAGGAGCGTCGGCTGCACCGTTGTGGAGATGTTGACTCAGCGGCCGCCGTGGGCGGAGTTTGAGGCCATGGCGGCCATCTTTAAGATCGCCACCCAGCCCACCAACCCGGTGCTGCCCCCCCAGGTGTCGGACCACTGCAGAGAGTTTCTCAAACGGATCTTTGTGGAGACCAAGCAGCGTCCGTCTGCAGATGAGCTGCTGAGGCACATCTTTGTACATAAATCCTGAACACTGAAGCCCCGCCCACCCGCAGAGCTGCCAAACTAGGCCTTACCTGAGGCCACGCCCCCCCCCCCACCCCCTGCCTTCCAGCCTGGAGCGGGAAGGAGCGGCCGGGCTCTCCTTCTGGCGACCACAGAGAGCCCGATCTTTTTAGTTTCTTCCCTCGACGACGTTGCACCTTAATTTCTCAGTGGAGAGGTCGAGCTCTTCCTCCTGACGAGACCGCGGTACGGCCCCCCCCCCCCTCGAGATCGGTACATGTTGGTGTTGCGGACCTGAACCCGACCCCAGAATGTAATCTCCTCCCAGAACCCAGAGCGGCGCCGATGACCCACTTCTACACACTCCCACAAACGTGTCTGTCCTCCGTCTTCGCCGTGTGCCTTTTCTGTTTCCAGTGGCAGCGTAGGGAACCAGCACTTCCTGTTCCCACCAAATTAAAAGCATCCAGATTGAGCTTTGAAACATCAGCACGTTTCACTGCGTTCATGCGCCGACTGTTTCTGAGCAGCCAATCAGATTCTGGGTGTGTGTTTTTTTTTGTTTTTTTCCCCCCCCCAGCAGATTACGGTACGTATGAATAGGTAGTAGAGTCTCTTTGGGCCACTAGGTGGCAGCAGCGAGAGGATAATTTAAAGCACTTAAAGGTAGTGGTGGGTGTGGGAATCTGAGGCTCCACCACCAGGAGGCGCTGTGGGCGACCCACTGAAGCTTTCTGCCCGTTTCCTCGGCGGCTGTCGCTGAAGCAGCTTCACAGACCTTTTCTTTGCACATTTTAAACACTGTTTCCCTGTACGTGTGTGTGTGTGTGTGTGTGTGTGTGTGTGTGTGTTGAGTCACCTCTGCTGAATGTAATGTGTCATTTTTACCTCCAGGGGGCCTCGCTCTCCACAGTGGTTGAACTCTTTATTAACAGTATTTGTCTGCTTCAGATACACAAACAGTTCTCTCTTTAGCCACTGCTGCCGCTCCTGGGTGTGTGTGTGTGTGTGTGTGTGTGTGTGTGTTCTGATCTGCAGAGGGTGAGAACGTTAAAATATTAATGAAAATGTACAGATGTGTAAAATAAAAAATGTCCCTCTTTGTTTTTAAACAGTCCTCTCGTCCCCCCTCCCCCTCCCGTTGCGTCTCCATGTATGTAAAAGAAGCCATGTTTATAATTCTGATTGGTTTGTGACCAATACGCCTGTTTATATGAGATCTGTATATCAGTGGTACGCATAATTTTTTTAATATATATTTTTTATTTTCTTTTTATTTTGAATGGGAGAATTTCTGCATGGTTGGGTCTTTGAGACGGACGCAGCAGTGCCATTGAATGGTTTGCTGATTTTTAGTCACATTCTGGAGTATTGAGACCAGCTCTGTGTTCAGAATTATGACGAAAACGATTAAAGATATTTATTTCACAGCAAGACTGTCTCTTCATTCTGTACTCATCAGTTCTCCCTGAAAGTAGTTTTTGAAACTTGGGATGTTTGTGAAACTACACTGAAAGTCACCTTGCAGGGTTTACGTCTCCATTCAACGGAGACGTGTAAAAAGTAAAAAAAAAGAAATAAGTGTTTGGAGATAAGAATGATAGAGAGAACTGAATTTCCTGGAGTGGGCACAATGCAGTTAAGCTCCACGGAAGATTAAAAATTTTAATGTTCTCCAAATGGCAGATTAAATTTCATCTACCCTTGCAACAGTTCACCTTGTGAGTGTAGGTTAATTTATGGCCTGTTTAGGATAACAGAAGCAAAACTGAAAAAATGTGTTCATGCAAGTGGTAGACGTAATTCTGCCATCTTCTGGCCGTTTTTGGTATTGGATTTTCAAAATTAAAATTTAGACTTCAATTATTCATGCAATCTCTGATCCCATGCACCCCCACCCCCTGGCATTAGCCTGGTGAACCAGACTAAGTGGGGGAGTCAGTGGGTCATAAGCAATACATTTTTCCGGGTGTGGGAGTCATCAAGCTCATCAGGCTCATAGGTCATCAATCATCCATTTTGACGTAAGGTGGGGCGTTCAGTTTTTTAAAGTGTTGTGCAAATATTTGGGACGCACAAACTTGTCTCAAAAAATTCACATTGGCTGGACTGAGGATGCTTTTAAAGGTACTTTAATAATAATTATTGGAAGTCTAAAGTCAACCTGGGAAGTCTCCAAGCATGACCCATTGGTATCAAAGATGATCTGAGTAAAACCGACAAGCTGTTTTCACTGGTTGATTTTATTCATAAAAGAAACAAATCTATCCACATCTGGGTCTAATTACCTGATGATCAGCAGAATCAAGCAGAAACTGTGTAGAACCCATCTGTCAACATGAATATAAAAATCCCCAACAACAACACAACAGGCCTGGATCTGAAGAGGTGAGAACACAAGTCACCAATATCTCAGTTTCAAAAAGAGAAAGACCAAAGGAACCAGGAAATTGAACAGAACTACATCAACATGTATTTTGATTTAAAACATCCAGGTAGTTTCCTGTTTAACTCTAGTTTATTGGATAAGCTGCTTTGACAGGTTCTGTCTGGATCCTGCAGACTGGAAACAAGAAAACAAACCAGGGATGCCCAGGTCTCTAAAATAGAAACAGTTCTGGGCGTTTGTACCATCAGTTTCTACTGTTTTTTAATGGGTCCGCTTGCAGCATTAATCATTAAACAGGTTGAAGTTGTATAAAGTTATATAGCAGCTGATCTTTGCCCTGTGAGCTGGATTATTATAACTGTTTTCAGAGTAATAGCAGCTTTCAGACTCAGAGGAACAACAGCACAGAAGAAGTCCAGGAGTTGCTCTTCTTCTACACAGACCTGGTCCACACAGCAGAACTGCAGAGTGATGAAGTTCATGGGAGGAAACTGAGTGAGTCTATCTTTGTTTATTAAAATCTCCTGATGAGACACGAGTCTGATCCCATGAAACTGTAAAGCAGTAGGCCGTGAGTGAAAGCTGAGAAGCTGCAGGTTGTTCCTAGCAATCCCACTCTACGCGTTCATCCCCTCTGCTGATGCTTTGTACCTCAACAGACCAACTCTGACTGTAATGTTATGTTTATCCCTCAGAAAACTTTCAGACTGGAGTTCTTATCACATTCAGGTTCTGGACCAGACTTTGACCAGTTGATCTTTAACTGGTTTTATTGCAGATCAGAGTTCATGTCTGATGAGCCTGTTGATAAACATGGAATAATGTTGACTCACCAGTCAGAGACTGCAGAGGGATTTCTACGGAGAATATTTTAACAGACATCAGTGAGCGCCACCTTCTGTTTTCTGTCAGTGTTGTCTATCAGAGTTGATGTTCAGCTGAATTATGAGTTTTTCCTCCTCAGATTAAGGTAGAAGGTGTGTGAGCTGATGAGAAGTGAGCAGCATGGATCAGTGTGAGGACAGAGAGGACAGAGTCCCTCCCTCTAAAACCACTCTGTGTGGAGAACATGAGGACCAGAGCAAAGTTCAGAGGTCAGATCACCATCTCTAACTGTCCAGGACTCTTCTCCATGTCAGAGCTCAGCATGAACATCACCAAACCATCTTTATTCACAGGAAACAACCAGAACCAGAACCTGGACCAGAACCCAGGGGTGTGTCCTTAAAGACCAACAGGTCAAAGGATGATTATACTGCTTTTACATCATACCAGCATTCAGCAGCAAATAGGTGAGCTGTTTATAAACGGTCCACTAATTAATTTAAACGAAATGTAAACTAAATTAACTACATGTAAACATTATTCCATCATCTTAATGTGAACACAACTCTTTCTCACATGTCTCTTGTTTACATGCAATTCAGTTTGTTATATGGCGCCAATTCACAATACATGTAATCTCAAGCCACTTTACAGAGACAAATTCAACCAGATGGGAAACAGTCAGATTGCTTCAAATTTTTCTAAGGAAAACCAGCTGATTGCATCACTCATTGACTCTTCAGCAATCCCTCACACTCAAGCATGCTTGTAGCGACAGTGGGAGAGGAAAAACTCACTTTAACAGGAAGAAACCTCCAGCAGAACCAGGCTCAGTGTGAGCGTATAATGCCAGCTGAGGCCCACTGGGGTTCAAGGAGACAGAAGCGAGACATAGAAAAAAAGAAGCATAGATAGGAAAGGCAACAGGAGAGGCCAGTGGCTGAAAGTTGGATGGGATTTTACGGAGACTCGCAGGGGAGTAGGTTGACTACGAAGGGCCATCTTGAATGGCTACTACTGTATATCAAAAATCTGATTGCACTTTATGTTCCTAACAGAGCACTTAGCTCTCAATCTGCAGGTTTACTAGTGGTTCCTAGAATTTCTAAAAAGTAGAAATGGGAGGCAGATCTTTTAGTTATCAGGCTCCTCTCCTATGGAACCAACTACCAGTTTTAGTCCGTGAGGCAGACACCCTGTCTACTTTTAAGGCTAGGCTTAAACTTTCCTTTTGATAAAGCTTCTAGTTAGAGTGGCTCAGGGTTATCCTGAGTTATCTCTATAGTTCTGCTGCTATAGGCTTAGACTGCTGGAAGATATAGGGACCCCCTTTTTTAACATTCTGCTTCATTCTATCTCTATTTCTCCCACTCTGCTAGCCTGGTAAAACCAGACTAAATGTGAGATTAAAGGTGTTATTTAGTCTGGACCCCATGAATGAGACATCAGAAGATTGTTGATGAGAACAACCCGTTGTCTTTCAAACCAAGTCTGTGCCTAATGGCCAACGCTCTGACCAATGAGAGCCACTGACTGTGACGTAGGAAGTGCGACAGCAAGCTGGTGGAGGAGTTTAAATAAACATCCTGTTCCTGCTCATGTTTCAACAGAAGCCCCAATTGTAACCCTTCCAAAACTGAATCAATAATCGCCATCAGTCCTTCACACACGGCTATGCCGAGAGAAGGCCGCTGCAGATGGGCTGCGGTTAGCCCTGGCTGCCGTTAGCCTCGGAGCTCCGCTGGTTGCTAAGGTCCTCTCAAGTTCGGAAATTGTTTTTTTTAATTACGCATTAAATCAGTAAATGGACCATATAGTGACGCTTTAAGGTATAATATTCTTGCCTCAAATGATCTTAAACGTACTTTTATTGAACAGCAGCAACAGACAAGAGAACTTTTAACTGAATGGAGCACTCCATTGAAAGCTGCTGCTGCCGTAGTGCATGCTACTGTTGTGCTTTCTCCAGCGTCGTGCAGCTTTGTCGCCGCACCCTCAAAAAAACCCCACCTTGCATTCAGACATTCAAAACAGATCTCTGAGTTGTGATTGGGCTGCCAGATTTAGGGCCGGGCGCATTGATCGAGGCTAGACCAACTCGCAGGAAAAAATTATTTTGGCCGCTGGTGAGTGGGACTAGTTTACTATTCTCCCACTCTGCAGAATCTGTTAGTTCAATCTCTAACGTTCTGCTCTCTCTGCTTTTTCTCATAGTAGCTTCATCTGGTCTGTTCCTGTTTGGCTGTGACTCCATCCTGGAGAGAAATATCAGCTGTGCTGCTGCCATCAACACCTTTGTTTCTAGATGTTGGAGCTGGGCCTTTTTTGTAATAATGCAACTGTTTTTGTCATTTACTTAATCATATTTTGTTACTTTTTAACACAGTTGTTTCATGTTGGCAGCGTAGGACATAAAACAATTCTGTTAAAGTAACTAAACATGATTAAGTGAAAGCCGTTGCATTCTTTTTTTTCAGTGTATTTCTCTGACTGTGATTGACTCAATGTATTCTCTTTCATCCTCTGATTTTTCTTTTCTATGTCTGCTTCTGTCTCCTTGAACCCCAGTCGGCCTCAGCATGGCCGCTGACTCTGAGCCTGGTTCTGCTGGAGGTTTCTTCCTGTTCAAGGAGTTTTTCCTCTCCACTGTCGCTAAGCATGCTTAGTGTTAGTTGATTGCAATCAACTGGTTTTCCTTAGATAGAAAAATTTGAACCAATCTGACTGTATGATCTGGTGGAATTGGTTCTGTAAAGTGCCTTGAGATGACATTATGTGAATTGGCGCTTTATAAATGAACTGAAATGAATTGAATGAGAATAAAGCTGCTGTTCTGAAGATGTTTAATCATCAGTTAAAGACTAATACTAACAGCATGAACATAATGGAACTCATTTCTCCATCAGCATTCTGACACTGATCCAATGGAATGAAGTTTGTCAGGATAGAAGATCAGAACACATCAAACAGTGTTCTACATCCAAACTTTCTGATTATTGTTCAGTACCAAACATCATCCCTTATTAATTATCATCAGAGCTTTAATTAATTATCAGATCCACTTCAAACTAGATCCACTGTGGCATACTGTGGGAGTTCTGTGCTTCTCTGTTTTACTTTAAATACGTTATTAGACTAAGATTGAATTCAGGGTTTTTTCTTCAGGATCCAACAGAACCTCAAACCAGAACAAGAACCAGAACCCAGCTGTGTTTCCTTAAAGAGCGACTGGTCAAAGGAAGACATTCTTGATTTTAAATCAGAACAACCTTCAGCTGCAAATAGGTGAGCTTTTGCTTTTTTTAATGTATAAAACTGAACTGACTCAGTTTGAAATGTTTTTATTCCACATTTTTATTCCTATTAATGAAACTGTACAATTTCCCCCCTAATAAATCAGTCTCCTGTGAGTTCAGGGTAATCATTGTTGGAGGTGTCTTTAACTCCCAAACCCTCCGCACCACACTGGGTTGATGGAAAACATTATCTCTGGCTGTTTTCTGCAAACATCAGTGAAATCAGCAGCTTCTAAAGTTCATCTGTGTTCATTCAAAATGATCATCAGTCTGATTATTAGCAAACTGCTCCACAGTCTCCTTCAGCAGAGCTACATGTCATCAGAAATACAAGATGATAAGAACAAGATGAAGCTTTGATAGGATATTTAGTGTGGATTACTACATTTATGAAAGGTCTTTGAATGCATCATTATTATCTGTATTAAAGCTGAACAGAAGCTCAGGAATGATCAGCTGAGAATAAAGCTCCTGATATAAAGGGGTTTAATCATCACTTTAAGACTAGAACAAGTAAAACAAACAAATAGAAAATAAATGAATTGAGATTGAATTTTGAATTTTTCCTTCAGGATCCAACAGAACCTCAAACCAGAACCCAGCTGTGTTTCTTTAAAGAGCGACTGGTCAAAGGAAGACATTCTTGATTTTAAATCAGAACAACCTTCAGCTGCAAAGAGGTGAGCTCTGATAAATATTTTAACTCTATGAAACTGAACTGACTCAGTTTGAAATGTTTTTATTCCTATTAATGAAACTGTACACCCCCCCAATAAATCAGTCTCCTGTGAGTTCAGGGTAATGATTGTTGGAGGTGTCTTTAACTCCCAACCCCTTTGCACCACACTAGGTTGAACTACTATGATTAAACAGAGTCGCTATGATCACTATTAGCCACCTGACCCAGCCACCTCATATTAGCTAAGAAGGCTGCACGGCATAATGCAAGATGGGAAATCTCAGGAAATCTTCTCCATCTCAGGCAGGACCTGTGTTTGGCGGACGGCTTCTAACAGCTCCTCTGCAAACAGCAATCTTGGCCCCACTGTTGCTCCTTCGGTGGTTAGATTTAGGTTACTAGAGCTGGATTAGCTTTCCTCTGCTGCAGCAGGCCATTTCAAGAAACATTGCCTTCATCTTGGTTTGAATCACGGGGAAATAAAAGCAACAATACCAAGATCACCTCCTTTAGAATCGTAAGAGAGGTGGTCTGGCTAAATGCAGCAAGCACAGACCTCTCTGGAGGGATTTGGTCGAAAACTTAGTGTAGCCTTCAGCTCTGGAAACACTTTGGTCTAGACTTTAGCAGCCGTGGACTGCCTGAAACAGGAAGTTTCTTCACATGGGAGGAGTTCTGGTTACATCATCGACATTTGATACCAACAATGCCATTACTAATAGATATAACAGAACTAACTGTGAGACACTTTATCAATACAGTACATACTATGCCAAAGGAAAGTTTATTTTATATTTGTTTTTTATGTTTATTCCATCAATAAGTTTCATAAAAATTATGCTTCTTCTTTTTGACAACTCCGATTAAGTTATTTGAGAATCGCAATCTGGTTAGCTCTGTTCATCACTGTTTAATACAGGTTAAATGATAAGCCTATAAAATCCCACAGCCTGATGCTAAAACCTCTATCCAGCTTTATAACAGACTTTTATCTCTGACCTTCAGCACAGCCATATATTCTAACCAACATTCCAGGCAAGGAACTCTT
The DNA here is from genome assembly GCA_018398635.1 of Cyprinodon brontotheroides. Classification (NCBI taxonomy): domain Eukaryota; kingdom Metazoa; phylum Chordata; class Actinopteri; order Cyprinodontiformes; family Cyprinodontidae; genus Cyprinodon; species Cyprinodon brontotheroides. The sequence goes on along the minus strand of JAGKQL010000067.1, from coordinate 4,974,786 downwards.
CTTTTATAACAAACTCAATCTTGGCTAACTTGGAGGCTACACAACTAGTTCCGATAGGTAGCTTTACTATTAATGTGCATGCAAATTTTGTAGATAAGTAAACAGTAATGACAATTTCGGGTACTGATTTTTGCTCATTTGTACTTAAGAAAAAAAAAAAAAATCCTCTAACATTGCATGTCCAGCCTCTCATTTCATGCTGACATTGCATTGCAATTATTCCTTAAGTTGTCGCTGTTGCTACATCTTATGCCACTCACTCTGGCATCAGGCAAAAAAATAAGTTTGTATGCCCAGTTGGGTGTACAGAGGAGGGAGGGGGAACAAGTAGGATGATTTCTCCACAAAATGCGGTGAGAGCCGCCCAGAGAGTTCCAAGAGCTAGACAGAGCAGCCTGTAGAGCGGAAACCAGCAGACGCTAAAGAGCAGAAGAGTCCAGAGGCAGAATCCAGAGCAGTCCGAACACAGGAAACAGGCAAAAACAGACCGGAACAGGGGCAAGCCAAAACTCAGGAATCCAAAGACAGAAACAGGTCAGGATCAGGCAGTCAAAGAAAACACAACAGGGTACGCTAGACACTTCTCACATTCGACTCAAATTATCTGGCATTGATGGCTGGAAAAAGACAGGATGAATAGGAACTGGAAAAGGTAAATCAGAGGAGGGCAGATGAAAACCAGGCAGAGTCAAACAGGTGGAAGGAATGAAACTAATAATCCAGTCATAAGTGCCAAGATCATGACACGTTTATATTTCAGGGGGGATGTCATCCCCCTAAACTTGACTACTGGCCACAATCATCCGGGGCAGCAGGGCTTGTATCCTTGTATTACTTACCAGATAACCTTGGAGCTTGAGGAAGATTTATCAATGACATAAACAACAAAAAAGAACATTTAAACCGGCCTAGTTGCGTTCCCTTAACTCCTACAAAATATTCTAACTCTTTCTAAAAGAATTTTATGATCAAACTGTATCAAATGCAGAATTGGTATCTAGTAGGACATGAACAGATACAAGTCTAATATCTGAGGCCATGAGAATATCATTAGTGACACCAGAGCTGTTTCAGTGCTATGATGAGGTTTAAAACCAGACTGAACCTCTTCAAAAAGTTCTTTATCTTGTAAGTGGTCACACATTTGTTTCGCAACAATTTTCTCAAGAATTTTAGATAAGAAAGAAATATTGGATTTAGGTTGATATTTAAACGAGTCATCAAGATCAAGATAGGGTTTCTTAAATAAAACTTTCCAAAAAAGTTAAAAAAACAATGCACTGGACTTTGTTTCCAAACAAAGTTTAATACCCAGTGGACAGTGCTTGATTGGAGCCAATTTCATCCTACAACAGGACAATGACCCCAAAACACACCTCCAAATTGTGCAAGAACCACTATTTAGAGCAGAAGCAGGCAGCTGGTATTCTATGGGTAATGGAGTGGCCAACGCAGTCACCAGATCAGAAACCCATTGAGCTGTTGAGGGAGCAGCTTGACCGTATGGAACCAAAGAAGTGCCCATCCAACCAATCCAACTTGTGGAAGTTGGAAGTTTGGATTCCTGAATCTGGCAGTTTAAAATCCAGTTGTCTTTCACCAATTTAGTTATTTAGACTAGACCTTTTAACAACGTTATTAGTCACCAACCAACTAAACCAAGTATTCTGGTTGGGCGGCCCGTGCAGGACTTGTTGGCCCCCGGCCCCCCCTAACGATCCTTGGGGTAAAGGGTTGATCAGAACCAAAAACTTGAATCCTCAGGCTCAGCTTGACTCTCAGAAGATCCTTCCAGGGGAGAGAAGGTCCGAAACATTGAAGTTGACTTCCCTGCCAAGAGTAGCAAGTTAAAGACAATACAAAACCCTCAGGTAGACAAAACCTCAGTTTGATCTACAGCAAAACTCAGCCAGATGCGGCCAGAGTACCCAAAACTGGCAAAACACTCTTGCGCCGGAGGTAGTGGCAGAGTCAGCAGCTTAAGAGCACCCCATTAATGTAGAAACCTTCCGTAGGTGAGGATGCCAACCAAAACCAGGTGCCGCCTGGTGGGAGGAAGGAAGACAAACACAAAACAAACCACACAGACTGGAATCCTAACACCAATCATAGTTAAAGGGGTGCTAGTGATCATATTTTTAATAGAATTATTCTTATTTATAAAGAATCCCATAAAATCATTACTGCTAAGAACAATATGGATGGACGGTTCAGCCAGAGCTATGGCTCTGGGTGAGTTTTCCAAATCAGTTATTTAAAAGATATTCTGTTGACTATTCTTGTTCTCCTACGATTAATATGTCGAAATATGCCACTCATGTTTCGGATGGAGGGCCATGCAGCCGCCAACTCCGTTTTCGTGCTAGATCCCCCGCCCGAAGTCATGCAGATCGCCACTTTCTCTCCAGTTTGCTTGCAGTTTGCTACACAAAGAGTGCAGCTCTACATTAAGCCAGGAAGCAAGCTTTATATTTTCTAAGTTTTTCTTTGTCAAAGGGACCACGTTATTCAAGGCAGTACACAGAGAACTAGTAACCCCAGCAACAATCATCTGCAAACATCAGTGAAATCAGCAGCTTCTAAAGTTCATCTGTGTTCATTCAAAATGATCATCAGTCTGATTATTAGCAACCTGCTCCACAGTCTCCTTCAGCAGCCGCTACATGTCATCAGAAATACAAGATCATTGACCAGCTGCTGGAGGAAGTTTGATGATAAAAACAAGATGAAGCTTTGATAGGACATTTAGTGTGGATTACTACATTAATGAAAGGTCTTCATGTACTTTGTGTGATAAAATGCTTGAACAGAAGTAATGATAGAGAAATCCTGACAATAAAGCTGCTGCTCTAAAGGGGTTTGATAATCACTTTAAGACTAGAACAAGTAAAACAAACAAATAGAAAAATAAATGAACCGAGGTTGAATTCAGGGTGTTTCCCTTCAGGATCCAACAGAACCTCAAACCAGAACCCAGCTGTGTTTCTTTAAAGAGCGACTGGTCAAAGGAAGACATTCTTGATTTTAAATCAGACCAACCTTCAGCTGCAAAGAGGTGAGCTCTAATAAATATTTTAACTCTATGAAACTGAACCGACTCAGTTTGAAATGTTTTTCATCCAACCATCCATTTTCTGTCACGCTTATCCCAAGCGGGGTTGTGAGGGGAGCTGGTGCCAAAAACGAAAGACAAAAACTGTTCAAATATTGAACATCTACCAATCTATTCTACAGCCATGTCCATCAAGTAACATTTAAGATAAAATTCCAATATCCTCAACTCAATCTCTGATGAACAATCTGCATATATAATATTCCTCTGGATGTTCAGTTTTAAAGTTATCAGCAAATAGAACAACTGAACCTATGGAGCTCTGACAAATCAGCCACGTTTTAATACAGTTACCATGGGAACCTGAATTCTACTTAGGTACTTAGGTTCCTCTTAGGTGAAAGATGTCCCCATTTATACTTTTCGGGGTAGAGGTATGTTTTATGAAGTAGGTTTAATGAAAAGTCTAAATTTGTTAACCATGAAATCAGGGATACTCAGAATTTTGTGGTTACTCAATCTCTGTGTCTGTTGCCATATTAACGCAAGCACAGCTTCCTAAATAAACTCTTACTGTCCTCTGTCTCTGGCCTCCTTAAAAACACAGAGGCCTTTACATTTCCTAATTCAGTCAGAAGAGTTCTATGCGAGCAACCCCCCGTGACTTTTTGAAAAGGATCCAATCAATGACGGACTGACATAAAGTCCCAGACAATTAAATATTCACTGGGAGAGGCTTCTCAGACTGTGTAAAGTTGTCCTTTCATATTCAGAAAGTCATCTTTATCGGCACTACAGTTTCACTTGACAATCTATCTGTCAAAGCTCAGAACTGTGGACCCAGAATTTCAAGCAGACAGACAGAGGATTCACAAAAGTTTTAATCTACAACAAGCCAAAGCTGTGACCTGGCAGCTAGGATGTAAAAGGAAGGAATCTCTGTAGAGGTTAAAACTCAGGTTAGTGACCACGTTAATTTGATGGAAGTCAATTGCGAGCATGAGTCAGTAACCTGGTTATATAGTTCAGTCCAAGCCAAGAAGAAGTAGTGGAATCTAGCTGGATTATTTCCCACAGCATGTGGCGGACGCTGTCCAGAGACTTTGAGAAGCTTAAGCCAAGAAGGCTGTTGAACTGGCTGATGAGCAGAAGCAGGCAGACAAGGAAAAGCAGGAGTTTCCAGAAAGCGAAACCAAAGCCAGTGTCGATGAGGTAAACAGGAGTCCAGGCCAGAAGACCAGAGATCCAAAGAGGTAGCGAAGGGAAATCATAGTAGGGATCAGGAGACAGATCCACGGACGTAAGCAGGCAGAATCCAGCAGGAGTTTGAAGACAGGTCAGGCAAACAGAACAGAACAGGAACAGGCAGGCTCAGAGAGCCAAAGGCAGAACTATTCAGGATCAGGCAATGAGAACAACACACAGGGTATGCTAGAGAACTCTCACCAAAGGCTTGAATAATCTGGCACTGATGACCGGGTGTTAAGCAGCTTAAATAGAGGCAGGAGCAGGTGAATGAGATGAACAGTAATGAGAAACTTGGCGGAGCTAGGCAGGTGAAAGGTATTAACCGTTAAGCCAGTCATCAGTGCCAAGATCATGACACCATCACATTCAACTAGAACCTTATTCCTCCTCACATTTGCAGCATTACACAGACTTGACAGGTATTTAACAGAACGCTGTGTCTAATAACAGCATTACATAAAACAACTACAAAGTCAAACATTCATTTAGTATTCACTGTGCAATGTAGGAAAGACACAAAATGAGGAAGTACTGCATGAAATGATGCACTGGTCCTACCTGTTTGAAAAATGTTTTTAAAATTCATCACCTGCTGCCATGTGCACTTCTCCTCCACCTAAATAGAATATACTGATAAACTATCATCCAGCCAGTAAACTGATTTCCCCAGTAATGTAATTGTGGTTACAAGAGACTAAGGCAGGCCGTTTGCCATTTATTAGTTTGACTGAATATGTAATTGTGATGGCTGCTTTACTTCCTGAAAAATTTCTGACATAGAAATTAAAAATTTTTCTTTATTTAAAATGAACATTTTAGATATTGAATAACATAAGTCTTACGAGTTCAAATGACTTAAGTTTCCTGATTCATCTGGTTTATTTTAAAAGTTTCAAAGTTCAGTTAAAAACATGAAAATGAACTAGCTCACATTTATAGTTCACTTAAAAAAAAAAAAATAGTTTAAGTTCATTTGGTAAGTTAAGCCACTATTCCACACTAGAGCCACATATTTCACCATTAAAATGTGTGATCATAATATATAGAAAGAAATGAAAATATGCAATACAGGTATACTGTATGTGCAGAGATGTCTTTGTTTAGCCAAATTACACAGAACTTCATAAATGTACAGGTACATCCAGGTTCTGCTGATGAAAAGATCTGGATCCAAAATTATTTCTTACATTCCTCATTCAGTGGCAGATATTTCCCAAGATAGCTCTGATGCTTTAACTCGATGTGTTACTTTCTGTCCGAGTATTCCTTTGTTAGTTGTGTACAGGCATATTAAAATTTCAGATATCTGAAATTACAATTTGAATGAAGCCTCAGCAGGAGTTCAGCTGAAGAAACTAAATTAGTTGCCTTCATCATCTGACGCAAACCAATCAGCTTTGAACCGCATCTCCATGAAGCCCAGTGAGGATCCAGAGTTCATCAAGAGTTTGTCTTCGGATCCATGAGCCTGCTGCTTTAGGTGCAAGTGTTGGTTGCACTGTGTCTGATTTTGACTCAGATGAACCCCGATTCAACCCACCTACCCCTTCTCCACCATCGTAGCTAAGCTCCATCTGGCCTTCCATGATGCTTCTTCAACCTTGTCCCTATCAGGGTGTTCCTCATGGCATCTGGTTCTGCCAGAGGTTTCTTCCCAAAGGGGAGTTTTTCCTCTCGACTGACGCTTCATGCCAGCTCATCATGGACATAGCATATTAAATCAGAATTTTTAAAATAAGGCTTTGACTTCCCATCTTTGAAGCAATCCTGAGGCCATATATTAAGTCCAATCTTAGATTGTTAATATTCTATTTTCCATAAGGGTCTATGGATAAAAGTTTAATAAAAATATTCCATGATGAGAAAATTGCCACATAAATACAGTTTTCTATCATGAGAAAAAGTTTGATCCTTATAGCTGATGATAAACATTTTGCTAACCCCCCCTAGATTCCACAAATATTTCTTCTGATTGATCTTTCTTATGTTTGTTTTCCTGACCTTCTAGGCTCACAAAACTAAATTGTCCCTGTCAATTTCTGTTTGAGATTTGACACATTTGGATTATTCCTCATAAAGTCCACAGCTGCTATTGGTTAAGTCCACTGTTACGTTTAAAATTGTAGGTTTATGATAAAAAAAGAAACTGAGTCCACACAGAATAGGGTTTTTTGGCTCCTCCAAGAGGAGAGAGTCACGTTCAGCTACATCTGCCCTCTCTCCACTTGGGTCTCCTCAGCAGAAGCCTTTTTATTAGCAGATCATAACACATGGGGTGGGTTACAGAACAGTGTTCTTCTGACAAGGCAATTGATTGGGTCATAGGACAAAATGCTCCTCTTGATTGAATCACAGCAGGATGCAACCGTGTGACTTTGCATCATGACATATTGATTGAATCACAGGATAGCAGGATGCAGGTCACAAAAGTCTACGACCCTCTTGATTGAATCACAGCACACAAATGTAGCATAATTTTATAATCATAACTCTAACATTTCCCTCCTCTTAAACATAAAAAACATCAGCATCTTTCAATTCATATTGTATTCATAGAAGTAGGAATATGAGTACAAACATAACAGTCTGTTTTGTTCAAATCTTCAGCAACATGTTTTGCATGTTGCCACCACATATTGGCACCGTATGGATGATTTTCTGTGGATCCATCAAAAATCATCCTGCTCTTCCTTTGTTTCAGACAGTCAGTTTGAGTCCCTAGGAACACCAGTCCAACGGTCACCACCAGGCAGATGAACGTCATTAGTTTTTACCATCTTCATCATCTCTTCCAATGAAACAACCATTAACTAGGACTCTAAAGGACTGGGTTAGGTTGTTTTCTTCACCAGCGTTGAGACGAGAATGGTCCTAAAAAACCAAACCCTTTTGAAGCTGGACTTTACCACATATCCGTACCTTAGTTATGGGGTTCCTGTGAAGGTGACTGGACTTTCTGTTGGGGAAAATCTTTAATCAGCTTACAATGACTCTGGTGGATCCAAGTGTCTCTCTCCTGGATTTTCACAGCAGTGGGGGTTGTTAGTTGCACTATGTAGGGTCCTTCCCACCTCGGAGCTTTCCAAGTTTTCCTTTTGATGATCTTAATCAGCACTTGGTCTCCAGGCTTCAGGCCTTCCTGTGGGGAAACAAAAGGAGCACTAGGCAGATTACATGTTTTCCGAACAGTTTTGTCGCTGAAAAGCTTCAGCATCCACTTAGTTAGCGGGTCAATGTCATCTTGTTCTTTTTCTGCCCATGGCTGTCCTTCCCATAGAGGTAGAACAAAAGGTCTCCCATTCACTATCTCAAAAGGGGTCAAACCATCAGATGTTGGAATAATCCTCATGAGTAATTTTACCAAGTGCAAACACTCTGACCATGACTTTCCTGGTTCTGCCATGAATTTTCTCAATCTATTTTTAACATCCTCGGACCATTTAACTGGGTTCTGTCTGGCTGGAGTTAAACCTTGACAGGCAGTCTGCATCTCTGCATCTGTCCATGGCCTATACACAAGAATAGTGGGTCTATGATCTAGTGGGTCATTATCTTGGGGTCCCGTGCGTTGACCATAATGAGGGTTGGCCACCTCTAACATTGGAAAAGCACATGCCCCCCCCCCCCAGGATCTTGGTCCTGTTCTTGTTTTTTTAATTCAGCCAATCTTGGATAAATAGGGGCAGATGGGCCTTTTTTACAAGCCTCTATTTGATAATCATTATTGTAATACTTTGAATTAAGCTTCACATCCCTTTTTGATTTTCTTAATTCATGCTCACAAGGGTCAGGGGCACTGAGTTCCATACCATCCACAGAGGACGATATGGACAGGGGGCCTGCTCCTGCTCCTCCAATATCATTATACGATGGTGGGGCTACTGGAGGAGGAACAGTGGCATGGCTGTGTTCATATTCACCGTGATGGGGTTTATGTCCACCTTCCTGCGCAGCTGATGCCACTGCTTGAACCCCATCACCCCCTTGAATTTGATTAGGGTCAGGATATTGAGGAAGCATACGGGATACAACAGTTTCTTCATCAGCTTTAACTTTTACAGCAGCAATTGTAGCTTTTTTTCTATCCTTCTTCTGTTGTATTTGGCTTTCCCTATTTTTTGCTTGCATAATCCACTTTCCATCCCAGTCCTCCTTCTCAATCCACTTTCTGGCAAACTCTGGGTCACCACCACAACACGCCACCATCCATCTAACATCACCTGGCATTTCCTTCTTACTACTACCTTGTCCCATTTTTAAAGAATTTAGTCCAGTACAAACACCTAGGGTATTCTACGCACTGGATGTTTATTCAGCAGGACAGCACCCAAACACTGTTGTGGTAATTTCTGCTTCTACCTTTTCAGGTGAGAAATTCTTGCCTCTGCATCCACAAGAGTTATACTGTATTAATTAGGCCCGAGCAGCTCACCGCTGCGAGAGCCTATTGTTCCTGTATCGTTTGTTATTATTATTTTTCTCCGCGTAAAAGAAACAGCATTTTGGAGGCTTTAGCAATGTTCAAAAACTCACCAAACTTGGCAGTAAATTGTCCCCCTAGTGAAATTTACGTATGATAATGGAATTCAAAAGGGGAGTGGCCAAATGCCTCTACAGCGCCCCCTAACGTTAGTTGGGGAAAACCGTAAGTCGCAGAGATTTGAGATTTGGCAGGTGCATAGATCTTACTAAATCATGAAAAAAGTTACATTGTGGGTATGCTCTAAAACCTACAGGAAGTCAGCCATTTTGGGTCAAAGGCCGATTTTTGGCAATTTTTCAATTTTGTTGACATCGAACTTTCGCGAACTCCTCCTAGGGATTGTGAGCCATCGGCTTCAAACTTGGCATGTATGCAGATAAGGCATGTGAGATCTAAACTTATCAAACTTTTTGAGTTTTCCAGCATTTTAAAGGGGTGTGGCCAGGCCTCCCGAGTTGGCGTTACTCGCCAACATTTTCAAAATGCAAATAACTTTTACATATGAAACTGAAATGACACGAAACCTGGTAGTATCATTCCTCTCTGAGTTCCCAACAAAACTGTATATTAAAACTTTTACATAATTGAAGCCACGCCCCCTGAGAACCGGAAGTCACGTTTTTTACTTGGAATGGGTCCCTCTCTGTCCTACTTGACCTCATCAACCTAAAACTGTGTCAGCAGACAGACAACATGTTGTCCTAACTTCGTTTAAGGCACAGAGAGCTTTTAGTCAAATGGTGTTGCCGCGGGCGCCATGGCGAAGTGAGGCGTTTCGCCATGAAAATACGATTGGCTCTCATTTCCTAATTAATAATCAGATCTGCACCAAAATCACAAGAGATGATCCTAGTCCAACTCCAAACAGAAATCCAGAGCAATATTTTGTGGGCGGGGCTTAATTTTCACTACAGCGCCCCCTAGAAATAACAAACTTCAAACCACCAGCCCCAAGCCGCTTTTAGTCCTAGAATATTGAAACTTTGAACACATTTGCACCTCATCAGGCACTAACCAAAAGCCTCTTGGACCCATGGTCTAAAACCTTTTCACCGGAAGTCGGCCATTTTGTGAATTACATTTTACTCTGTTGAGAAAGCACTGACCTCTTTTCAAAAAAATTGTATAAAAAATCAGCCTTTTATCCAAAATGAGCTAAAACTTTCAAAATATGTTCTTTATAAAGCCTGCTGTAAGTTGGTTACAATAGCAAAGTGCTTCTTTAAAGTCCACACTTTGATTTTTTCAAAAGTTTATGCTTCTCGCCTAGTAGCTGGGTCAAGTGGACAGATAATGCTGGGAAATAAAGTCCCTCTAGCCATGCCTCATTCCTAGGATAATGAAACTTGGCACACATCTGCTGAATGAGCTCTTTTACCTACAAAAGTTTCACATTGGGAAGCCATGGTCTCAAACCTCTCTCATGAAGTCGGGCCATTTTGAATCAAACGGCACCCTTATGAAAAAATAGGAATCACTATGTTAAAATATTTCTAAAAAATCAGTCGCTTTTCCCAAAAGAGCTAGGACTTTTGGAATATATTCCTCTAATCGCTACTTGTTTGATGGTAAACACAGCATAGCTCTTCTTAAAAGTCCATCACTCTGATTTTTTAAAAGTTTGTGTTAACAGGAAATTGTTGTCTCTCAAAAAACTTTTATAGCAATCCTAGCCAACTTTGGAACAGTTGTTTATCCTTTGATTATAAAGTAAGGACTGCAAGTTTAGCGTGAATCTATGAATGTTTGAGCATCTTATGGGGTTTTCAACTGCCGCAATATATGGCATTCAAGTTTAAAGATTTTTCTTTCTTTAAATTATTTAATAAATCATCTAAAAAAATCTAGGACATGCAGGATGTGTTCCTTGACATTTGTAATTTTTTTAGGGATTTTTAATTGCAAACTATGGATTTTAATGATTTTTTTTTTTGTTTTGGTAAAAATGCGACCATTTTTAATTACATTTACCGTGTTGAGAAATCCACGGACCTCTTTTACAAAAAATTGTATGAAAAATCAGCCTTTTATCCAAATGAGCTAATACTTTCAAAATACGTTCTTTACAAAGAGCCTGCTGTAAGCTGGTTACAATAGCAAAGCGCTTCTTTAAAGTCCGTCCCTCTGATTTTTCAAAAAGTTTGTGTTAACAGGAAATTGTTGTATCTCAAAAGCTTTTGCATAGCAATCTAGCCAAAATTACAGTGGAACAGTTATTTATCGCTTTGATTATAGAAAAAGACCGCCAAGTTTAGCGTGAATCTGCATAAATGTTTGAGTATCTTATGGGGTTTTCAACCGTTTATATAAAGGCAATCACTTTTAAAGATTTTTCTTTCTTTAAATTATTTAGTGTAAATCATCTAAAAAAAAATCTAGGACATGCAGGATGTGTTCCTTGACATTTGTGATTTTTTTCAGGATTTTATTGCAAACTATGGATTTTAAATGATTTTTTGTTTTTGAGTAGGGTGTATTACCGCTAACAGTGGATTTTGGCGGTGCTTCTTCTCCATCTTTTGAACATATACTTTTGACCCACCACCTGATGATGGCCGCAGCATCTATCTATCTCACAGATGAGATTCATCCCACATATTATATTTAATCCCTAGTTTAACCCTTCCTGACCAGCGCTGTGGTTGTCTTCTGCTGGTCAGAGAGGTGAAGCGTGGAGCTTTTCGCTGGCTGGGAAGGTGCAAGGGGGCGGTGGTCGCTCACCTCACACGGTCGCGATAGGCCGAGCGGAGAAAGAGGAGGATGAAGAAGGAGCAGCAGAGGGTGATGAAGAGGATGAGGGGAAGCAGCAGCAGGCATATGCTGAAGAGCAGGAGAATAGGCTGGGAAGGAGCGTGGAGCCGGCGGTCGCTTGTTTCCCGCGGTCGCGACATACCAGGCGGTCACCCGAGCTGCGAGGGCAAGTCAATACCGGCTCAGCGGTTTTAATTCCTGCTGTTTTTAGTATGAAACAACAGAACACAGTGGTTCGATTGTTTTCCTCACACACTTTCACACAGTCACACACACCTACTCTAAGGCCTAATATTTTTTATTTTTTAACAACACAGAGTCCCAGACTCAAATGCACAGAATACCCAGATCCCAGATCTGTCAACAAAACTTGGTTTTGTCAAATATCCCTGCTGCAGCTGCAAACATTACTATCCTCGAGAGGGAGCAACACAGAGTCCCAGACTCAAATGCACAGAATACCCAGATCCCAGATCTGTCAACAAAACTTGGTTTCATCAAATATTCTTGCAACTACAACCAGTTATAGCTTGAACACAGTGGGTCCCAGACCCAAATGCACAGATACCCAGATCCCAGATCTGTCAACAAAACTGCGGTTTCTGTCAAATATTACTTGCAACTACAACCAGTTATTAAAGGAACACAGAGGGTCCCAGACCCAAACATACAGAATACCGATCCCAGATCTCTCACAACAAACCCTGTTTGTCAAATATTCTAGCGACTACAACTAGTTATAGCTTTCACATGGTCCCAGACCAACTTTTGATAAAAAACTTTAGGCGTACCCTTTCTGTGCAGATCAGTCCTCAGCTTGAGTCATCACCAGGATGTCCAGGGCAGGGCTGGACCAACCTATTGGCCCCGTCCGGCGAAGGGCGGACGGATGTCGACAATTTCTTGGCCTTGGTCCCGCACTGTCCTGGACAATTGGATCTTGACTCCCGGGGTTTCAGCACCAAAATGTTACGTTTAAAATTGTAGGTTTATGATAAAAAAGAAACTGAGTCCACACAGAATAGGGTTCTTTGGCTCCTCCAAGAGGAGAGAGTCACGTTCAGCTACATCTGCCCTCTCTCCCTTGGGTCTCCTCAGCAGAAGCCTTTTATTAGCAGATCATAAGACATTGGGTGGGTTACAGAACAGTGTTCTTCTGACAAGGCAATTGATTGGGTCATAGGACAAAATGCTCCTCTTGCTTGAATCACAGCAGGATGCAACCGTGTGACTTTGCATCATGACCTATTGATTGAATCACAGGATAGCAGGATGCAGGTCACAAAAGTCTACGACCCTCTTGATTGAATCACAGCACACAAATGTAGCATAATTTTATAATCATAACTCTAACATCCACACACAATGTTTGGCTCTAGAGCCAATGAAATTACCTTTAAAACAAGAGTAAGCATGACTATTTTGAATTATGCATCCTGGATATATTGCCGGATTGAAATGCCGCAGACTCACTTTAGTGATTGGATTATTGCAACACTGATAGAAAACTAGATGGAAAGTTAGAAAAATGGAAAAGCTTTTGCTTCAAAAATGTTTTTTTAACTTTGGAGAAAAAAAATTGTGTAAGAGCTGTAAACACAATTTTGAATAATTTGGCACATTTGGAGATGTTTGGAGATGCTGGTGGCTCCAGAAGTCCCATATCTCTGATAATGTTATACCAAGAGGTCTGAAATTTCCTGCGGTAGTGGAAGACATGATGCAGAATAAATGTAATACAATGACATATGTCAATTGTCAAGCATGTCTTTGTTACTGCTATTCAAAATAGACCTATTTTTTTGAGAAGAAAAAAAACAGAGTCATGTTTTAACAGCAGCAGTTTAGGATGTGTTTTAGTCACACTATTTTTATAATTTATGTATAAATCAAATTATACATGGGGTTGCTTTACCGTTAAACAATTTGGGGTCACATTGGAAATGTCGCTTATTTTTTTAAGAAAAAGCACTGTACTTTTTTAATGAAGATAACTTTAAACTAGTCTTAACTTTAAATAAATACACTCTATACATTGCTAATGTATTAAATGACTATTCTAGCTGCAAATGTCTGTTTTTTATTGGTGCAATATCCACTACACTTAGGTGTATAGAGGCCCATTTCAACAACTATCACTCCAGTGTCCTGGTGGGTACAATGTGTTTGCTCATTGAGAATCAGAAGGCTGAATTGATGATTAAAAAACCTTGTGAAATCATGTTCACACATCTAGAAAACAATTTAGCTCGTTACAGAAGCTACAAAACTGACCCAACCTACTTTGAGCAGATTGAGTTTCTGGAGCATCATTTGTGGGGTCAATTAAACACTCAAAATAGCCAGAAAAGAGAACTTTCATCTGAAACTCGACAGTCTATTCTTGTTCTTAGAAATGAAGGCTATTCCGGGAAAATTGCTAAGAAATAGAAGAATTTCCTACAGCGGTGTGTACTACTCCCTTCAGAGGGGACAGCACAAACAGGCTCTAACCAGAGTAGAAAAAGAAGTGGGAGGCCGTGTTGCACCACTGAGCAAGAAGATAGGTACAATAGAGTCTCTAGTTTGAGAAACAGGCGCCTCACAGGTCTCCAACTGGCATCTTCATTAAATAGAACCCTGCAAAACACCAGTGTCAGCATCTACAGTGAAGAGGCGGCTGCGGGATTCTGGGCTTCAGGGCAGAGTGGCAAAGAAAAAGCCATATCTGAGACTGGCAAATAAAAGAAAAAGATTACGATGGGCAAAAGAACACAGAAATTGGACAGAGGAAGACTGGAAAAAAGTGTTGTGGACGGATGAATCCAAGTTTGAGGTGTTTGGATCACAAAGAAGAACGTTTGTGAGATGCAGAACAAATGAAAAGATGCTGGAAGAATGCCTGGCGCCATCTGTTAAGCATGGTGAGAGTAAAAGACCATCATTCTGGACTGTCTTTTACATCTACAGGTTCTCCTCAAGGTTACGTTTTATCTCCACTTCTTTACATCGTCTACACAGATGACTGTCGTTCTAAAATTGATAATCGCCACATTGTCAAGTTTGCGGAAGATACTGTCATTGTGAGCTTGCTGGAGGACAGTGAAACAGCACATGGCCCCATCATGGACTATTTCACAAACTGGTGTCAGGAAGCCATGCTGGAACTGAATATCACTAAAACAAAGGACATGTGTATCGATTTTAGGCACAAGACCTGCAACCCCTCTACAACCATTATAAACGGACAAGACATTGAAATTGTTCATCAGTATAAATATCTTGGGTCTATCATAGATGACAAATTAACTTTCAACAGCAACACAGACATGCTGTGTAAGAAAGGGCGGCAGCGCTTATACTGCCTGAGAAAGTTAGCCAGGTTTCAGGTTGACAAAACTCTAATGACCTTGTTCTACAAATCTTTTATAGAGTCCATACTTACCTTCTCTACCATCTGCTGGTACGCTCTTCTTAATGTAAAGAACAAAAATGCCATATCTAAGATTATTAAGGTGTGCAGTAAGATCACGGGTGTTCAACAGAAAAACATGACTGAAATGTATGAAGATCAGGTAATCAGGAAGGTTGAGTCCATTTTGGATAATTATACCCATCCCCTACATAACGAATTTCAGTTCCTACTCTCTGGTTCCCCGTTTTAAATACACACCAGTTCGGACCAACAGATACAAACACTCCTTTATTCCCTCTGCTCTTCAGCTGTTAAACTCTACCAGGAAAAGCAGATAGCCATATGTGTTGCATGCATTAAGCGCCTATGCTCTCATTTGCACATATTTATTTACTTTTTTATTATTTTTTACATTTCTGTCTCTTACTTTATCCACCTTACTTTTATCTTTTTAAATATTTATGTAATCTCTTGTGCTTCTTTTTATTTTTTATCTGTGATTTGTGAAATGTGAACATGTGTGTGAAAAGTGTGCTCTCACTACTGCACAAAATTGCCCATACTTCAGGACAAATAAAAGCTACTGAACTGAACCCAACTGGTGGAGGTAATGTGATGGTCTGGGGTTGCTTTGGTGCTGGTAAGGTGGGAGATTTGCTACAGGGTAAAAAGGGATTCTGAATACGGAAGGCTATCACTCCATTTTGCAACGCCATGCCATACCTAGTGGACAGCGCTTGATTGGAGCTCAATTTCATCCTACTGAACAGGACAATGACCCTAAACACACCTCCAAATTGTGCAAGAACTATTTAGAGCAGAAGCAGGCAGCTGGTATTTTATCGGTAATGGAGTGGCCAGGCAGGGTCACCAGAGATCTGAACCCCATTGAGCTGTTGTTGTAGGAGCAGCTTGACCGTATGGTAGCAAGAAGTGCCCATCCAACCAATCCAACTTGTGGGAGCTGCTTCTGGAAGCGTGGGGTGCAATTTCTCCAGATTACCTCAACAAATTAACAGCTAGAATGCCAAAGGTCTGCAATGCTGGAATTGCTGCAAATGGAGGATTCTTTGACGAAAGCAAAGTTTGATGTAAAAAAAATCTTATTTCAAATACAAATCAATATTTCTAACCTTGTCAATGTCTTGACTCTATTTTATATTAATGTATGGTGGTGAATAAGTGTGACTTTTCAGGAAAACACAAAATTGTTTGGATGACCCCAAACTTTTGAACGGTAGTGTATGTATCACACATACAATTTGGACGTATAGTTCCTTTACTTTTTTCTCTTTTTTTTTTTTATTTATTTGGGTATGCAAAAAGGTGAGGATCAATAAAAATTAAGTCATTGTTATTAAGAATGATCCTACTCAGAGTTGATTAAACTAACTAACACCAGCTGTTGTTAAAATATAATTCTTCCATACATGTTACAACTGCTTTGTGAGATGGACCTTGGGGCACAAAAAGAACCTTTGTCTTTGTCTGTCCTTCTACATAATGTGAGTTAATGCCTTCTGGTTCCTCCACAGAGTGGACCAGCATAGGTCAGAGATTCCCAGTGGTCCATCTGTCCAGCAGCATCAAACCCAGCCGACTGGGTCATTCCCCAGTGGTAAGAAGCTTTTTATCAAGATGTAATCTGATAAAGAATGCAGTTTTGTTAATACAGAAATGAGAAGATATTAAATGGATCTATATATTGGAAATTATGTCCCGTTAAATAATACTCTTTCAACTTTCTTTTTGCCTCAGTTTGTCAACATAACCTTAAATCCAGTCTGAAGCAGAGGTTCCAGTCTGTGTTTGAGGTGATCGCTAAAGCAGGAAGTCCAACCCTTCTGAACCAGATCTACACAGAGCTCTACATCACAGAGGGAGGGACTGGGGGGGGTCAATGATGAACATGAGGTCAGACAGATTGAAACAGCATCCAGGAAACCAACCAGACCAGAAGCAACAATCAGACAAGAAGACATCTTTAAAGTCCCACCTGGAAGAGATCAACCAATCAGAACAATGATGACAAAGGGAGTGGCTGGCATTGGGAAAACAGTCTTAACACAGAAGTTCACTCTGGACTGGGCTGAAGGTGAAGCCCACCAGAACATCCAGTTCATATTTCCATTCACCTTCAGAGAGCTGAATGTGCTGAAAGACAAAAAGTTCAGCTTGGTGGAACTTGTTCATTATTTCTTTGCTGAAACCAAAAAGAATCTGCAGCTTCGATCCCCTGTGTTCTGTTCATCTTTGATGGTCTGGATGAGAGTCGACTTCCTCTGGACTTCTCAACAAGAGATCCTGACTGATGTTACAGAGTTCACCTCGGTGGATGTTCTGCTGACAAACCTCATCGGGGAAACTGCTTTTCCCTCTGCTCTCCTCTGGATAACCACACAACCTGCAGCAGCCAATCAGATCCCCTCCTGAGTGTGTTGGCATGGTGACAGAGGTCAGAGGGGGTTCACGACCCACAGAAGCGAGGAGTACTTCAAGAGATTCAGAGATGAGTGAGCAGGCCAGCAGGATCATCTCCCCACATGAAGAAATCTAGAAGCATTCAGATAATGTGCCACGCCGCCCGGGATCACTGCTACCGTTCTGGAGAATATGTTGGAGACCGGAGAGGAGAGCTGCCCAGCACCCTGACTGAGATGTGTACATCCAATTCCCTGTTGGTTCAGACCAAAGTGAAGAAGGTCAAGTATGATGGAGGAGCTCAGACAGATCCAGCCACTGGAGTCCACAGAGAGCAGGAAGATGATTGAGTCTCTGGGAAAACTGGCTTTTGATCAGCTGATAAAAGGAAACCTGATCTTCTATGAATCAGACCTAATAATGAGTGGCATCGATATCAGAGCAGCCTCAGTTTACTCAGGAGTGTTCACACAGATCTTTAAAGAGGAGAAAGAGCTGTACCAGAACCAGGACAAGGTTTTCTGCTTCGTCCATCTGACGGTTCAGGAATTTCTGGCTGCTTTTCATGTTCATCAGACCTACATTAGAGTTAAATATGTAGATATAGTAAAACATTCTATTAAGTCTAAACTGTTGAACAAACCAAATCTAAAACTTCTCTATGAGGATGCTATTGAAGATGCCTTACATAGTCCAAATGGACACCTGGACTTGTTCCTCCGCTTCTTTCTTGGTCTTTCAGTGGAGACCAATCAAAGTCTTCTTCAAGGTCTGCTATTCAAAACAGAAAGTAGCTCACAGACCATTCCGGAAACAGTTCAGTACATCAAGGAGAAGATTAATAAGAATCTATCAGCAGAGAAAAGCCTCAACCTGTTCCACTGTCTGAATGAAATGAAGGATCGTTCTCTGGTCCAGGAGATCCAACAGTCTCTGAGATCAGGAAGTCTCTCCGGAGATAAACTGTCTCCTGCTCATTGGTCAGCTCTGGCCTTCATCTTAGTGACATCAGGAGAAGACCTGGATGTGTTTGACCTGAAGGAATACTCTGCTTCAGAGGAGGCTCTTCTCAGGCTGCTGCCAGTGGTCAAAGCGTCAAACAAAGCTCTGTGAGTACAGACAGTATTTGGGTTTTGACAACTAAAACCCATATTATCCTGGATATTCCAATCAACAAATAAGGAAATATTAGAATGTAGAGAAGCCAATGATTAATTAACACTACCATCAGAATGTGTTTAGAAATAACAGACAAACATTTGCCTAAAAGAGTTCAATAAAATTATTCAACTATTTCTAATCTAGGCAAAATATCTTTCCTCTTATGAAAGTGGGACATAATTATTTTTTGTGGTTTTAAGTCTTGTTCATCCTCACTAGACTTAGAAACAGAAATTAATTCACACTTATAAGCTTAAATAAGAATATTTTTTATCAGCTTAATAATATATCTCTTATCGCTTGTTTCTTTAAATGTATTGAAGGTCTGCATCCTACAAAAACAGGCAGAAAGAGTTGTATAGTTGGTTTTATTCCACTAAAACTTAAAAAGGTTTTAGTCTAGTTTGAGTCAGTTTTATGTTGCAAAAAAAAGTTAACCTTTACAATTTCGAATAGCAACCAGATTCTTTACCAGACTGACAGCTCTTGCCTAGATTGCTGGGTATAGAATGCTGCCCTGCAGTTCATAATTGCTCGTGGCCAGAAAACCTTTTTTTTATGAAATAATGCCCTATTTTATAATAAGTGTCTAACAAAAGTTGTGAAAATTGCAGATCTAGTTCAACACATCATATTGGTTAATATAGCAGACAGACAAGCTAACAAAATGTACAATAAAGGAATGGTTTTAGACATACAATGTTTCTCAAAGCAAACACTTTCTGATCTAATATGAATTATGCATTACACACAGATCAACACAATATTCATTACTCCAAAAAAGCAAAGAACAAAACTTCTACTTTGCAATTTTGGCTTTATGTCTTCAATTTACCCCTTTGTTACCGCTGCTCAGGGGTCAATTTAGATTTAAGCTAACTACAATGTTGAAATATTTAAAGGAAACAGAGAAATTTGTTTTATGACAATAGTGTACAAGTAAACATATTTAAAGAGAAAGAAATATTCAAAGATCTATGTAACTTTTCACATGGCTCTTTATCCAAAATTAAACAGTATCCAATGAAATATTTTCTTTGGATATAATTTAGGGACTCCTTTTGGTAGAAATTTAAGAATGTTTAGCATAACCTCTTATGAGCTGGAATAAATAAAATCTTGATAGTTAGGCAAAATTTTTTTAAGCATGGCAGAAGAAGATCAGCCACATATAATTTATTATGTAGCGAGAGCAGGAGAGAAGCGCAGACTCTGAGCTAAGTGCACTCAAAGATGCATTTCTCCACAAGAACAGATGGAAAAACTGTTTTTATCAGAGTTCAGCATGCAGTACCGGTGTTCCCTGGCCCGTTTGGGTCCCCCGTGGCAGGAAGGGCAACTGGGCCACCCGGGTAGTACTTTAACAATGCCAGGAGGTTCCCAAGTGGGCCACGGGAGTGCATGTGCAATACAGAGCAGACCCACTGGGTGGCAGTCTTGCCTTTGGTTTCTGGCGTGCCAGAAGTCGGTACGAAGTGGGAATTTTGGGTGGATTTTGTTTTTTAACTGTTTGAGTGCCGGATAGTGCGGTGAGGTGGGACAAAGGGGACCAAATAGGGCCAGATGTGTGTATTAAGTACTTTTACGCCATTATCGGAGCGTTTGGCGAGGGGTGAGGGGACAAATGGGACCCAAGTGGGACAGATGTGAGTATTAAGTACTTTTACGGTGTTTTCGGAGCGTTTGGCGAGGGGTGAGGTGGGACAAAGGGGTCCCAAGTCGGACAAAGGGGATCATTGTTGGGGTTTTTTGAGCTTTTGAGTGCCAGTGTGGGCTAAGGTGGGCAAAACGGGTGGTGTGTGGGACATGATGTGGGTTCTGGAGAACCAGGGGCTGCTCCACAGAGGTTGATGCGGGCCCAGAGTGCTCCGTCTCTGGGGAGAGGAGCTCCACTTGCTCCGCTGGTTCTGGAGGTGCAGTGTGTGGATCCCAGTGTGTAAATGCAGTCTAATGCTGAATTTTAAATCTTTCCTATTTAAAAAATGAAGTTGAAAGCGGGTTAACTCACAGGATTGGGAAAACACATGTGTGGGTTTCACCACGGGGTGTGGTTTTACAAAGTTCTCTAGGGGTCAAAGGTCAAGTGCTGTGCGGCTTTCTGTCCGTTTAATGCTCAGCTCTGTCCCCCGAATGAGCATGGCCCTGCAGGTGGTTGTGTGGAGGTCAGACGGTGTGCTCAGCCCGTCTGCAGGTGGGCCCGCGGTGCTCTGTCTCTGGGGAGAGGATCTCCATGGGCCCGGTCCCTGGTTCTGGACCATGGGCCCGGTCCCTGGGCCCAGTTGGTTCTGGACCCAGGCCCTGCCGAGTAAAGTCCCCTGTGATGCCGAGTTCTGTCCTATTAATATTGTATATTTTCCACGGGCCCTGTGCGGCGTTCTCCAGGGGTCAAAGGTCAAGTGCTGTGCGGCTTTCTGTCCGTTTAATGCTCAGCTTTGTCCCCAGAATGGATCACCATGGGCCTGGTCCCTGGTTCTGGACCATGGGCCCAGTCTATGGGCCCTGAAGGTGGTTGTGTGGAGGTCAGACTGTGTGCTCCTCCTGTGGCGGGCCTGCGGTGCTCTGTCTCTGGGGAGAGGAGCTCCGGGGGCCCGGTCCCTGGTTCTGGAGCCTGGTTCTGGACCATGGGCCCGGTCCCTGGGCCCAGGCCCTGGTTCTGGACCCAGGCCCTGCCGAGTAAAGTCCCCTGTGATGTCGAGTTCTGTCCTATTAATATTGTATATTTTCCATGGGCCCTGTGCGGCGTTCTCTAGGGGTCAAAGTTCAAGTGCTGTGCGGCTTTCTGTCCGTTTAATGCTCAGTTCTGTCCCCTAAATGGATCTCCATGGGCCCGGACCCTGGTTCTGGACCATGGGCCCGGTCCAGGGGCCCCGCAGGTGGATGTGTGGAGGTCAGACTTGTGTGCTCAGCCTGTGGCGGGCCTCAAGAGTGCTCAGCCTCTTGGGAGAGACCTCCTGCCCAGCCCAGTCCCCTGGTTCTGGAGCCTGGTCCCGTTCCATGGGCCTGTGGCGGGGTCAAGTGCTGTGTGCCTTGGGGAGAGGATCTTCTCCCAGTCCCCACTCGGCACCATGGGCCCAGCCATGAATGGAAACCTGTGGCGGCCCGGGTGGGCCCGGTCCCAGAGGATGGGCCCGGTGCTGGACCCAGGCCCTGCCAAGGTCTCCTGGGTTTCCTGTTTCTAAACCGGTGGCCCCAGGGTTCTGGAGGCCTGTGAGAACCAGGCGTCCCCAGGTGCTTGGCTCCCTGGTTCTGGAGCCCTGGACCATGGCCCGTCCCTGGGCCCAGGCTTCCCTGGTTCTGGACCCTGGCCTCCCAGACCAAAGTCCCCTGGATGCGAAGCTCTGTCCTACTGGAAGTGCATCTGTCTCCCAGCGGCGCTGGGGAAGTGAGGATCTCCATGGGCCCGTCCTTGGTTCTGGAGCATGGGCCCCGGGTCCATGGGCCCTGCGAGGTGGATGTGCTTCAGGGGCCTGCTCTCTGGGGAGAGGATCTCCATGGGCCCGGTCCCTGGTTCCTGGAGCCTGGCTCCTGGACCCAGGCCCTGCCGATCACTGTCCCCTGGTGTCGACACCTGTCCCTGGGGTGTGCACTGGTTCTGAACCGGGCCCCATGGTTCTGGAGGCCTGTGGAGAACCATGGCCCGGTCCATGGGCCCGCTGGTCATGGCGCCCCGCGTGGTTCTGGAGGGGCCTGCCGTCCACTCCCCTGGTGTGCGACACCTGTCCCTGGGGTCCCTGGGTGTGCACTGGTTCTGAACCGGGCCCCATGGTTCTGGAGGCCTGTGGAGAACCAGGGCGGTCCAGGGCCCGCTTCATGGGCCCCCCTGTTCTGGTCCATGGGGCCTGTGGCGGGCCCGGTTCTGGAGCCAGGCCCTGCCAATTGTCCCCTGGTGTCGACACCTGTCCCTGGGGTGTGCACTGGGGTTGGTTCTGAACCGGGCCCCATGGTTCTGGAGGCCTGTGGAGAACCAGGGCGGTCCAGGGCCCGCTTCATGGGCCCGGTCCCTGGTTCTGGAGGTGTTTAACCGGGTCTGCTGAGTCTTGTCCCCTGATGTTGACACCTGTCCCTGGGGTGAGGGGCTGCACTGGGTGGCCTTGTCCCTGGTAAGGTGTTAAAACTTTGAAAAAAATCCAAAAAATGGTTAAAAGTTTAAAAATATGCGCTTTAACATGCTGACTGCTGTCCCAGTGCTTCAATCTGGCCAGATGTCCATTCATTGTTGCTGTTGGGTCGCTGTGAACCAGGTAAGTTTGTAAAATTTAGAAAAAAAGTTCTTTTACGCCGTTATCGGAGCGTTTGGCGAGGGGTGGGGTGGGACAAATGGGACCCAAGAGGGCCAGATGTGAGTATTAAGTACTTTTACGGCGTTATCGGAGCGTTTGACGAGGGGTGTGGTGGGACATATGGGATCACTATTGGTTAGAGTTAGGGTTAGGACATGTCCAGTTGTTCAGAATACTCCTGTGTCCATCAGTTAGTGCCTCTGGGTGACCGTGCCCCTGGTAAGACAAAGTTTTCGTTTGGCCCATTCAAAATGCGCCGGGTTGGCACGTTCTTTCATCCCAAGACATGTCCAGTTCTTCGGTATAGTCCTGTGTCCATCAGTTAGTGCCTCTGGGTGACCGTGCCTCTGGGTGACCGTGCCCCTGGTAAGACAAAGTTTTCGTTTGGCCCATTCAAAATGCGCCGGTTTGGCACATTCTTTCATCCCAAGACATGTCTCAACCCTAAATGCCTCCTCTTGTCCATAGTTTCTCGATGCAGGGACATGTCCAATGTCTCGGTGCGCCCGATTGTCTCAATGAAAAGAACTACCGGGCTGTCCCATAGTTAGATCCACACTAATGTCTAATATGCAGTAATGCGGGGTGTCCCCAGCCAATCGTCCTATACTGAGTTATACAAAGTGTCCCGGCGCCCTCTGGTGGTCAATCGGGGAATCTACCGATTCGATACCCTAACCTGCCCTTTTTTGTGAAACTTTGCCCTGTTTGGGGGTCCGCCACGGGCTCAGGGTGGGCGTTAAAAATCGGGTGACCCGGGCATAAGGGTCACAAGGGTTTGCCCTGTTTTTTGGCCCCGGGCCCGTGCCCCTGTGACCTTTAGTTTGGCCCCTAAAATTTTTCAAAAAAGGCAGTTTAATGCCTCCTCCTGTCCGAAAACCCTCGCCAGTCCCCTATTGTCTGAGGCCATGAGAATATCATTAGTGACTTTCACCAGAGCTGTTTCAGTGCTATGATGAGCTCTAAAGCCAGACTGAAACTCTTCAAAAAGTTCATTATGGTGGAAGTGATCGCAAACTTGTTTGGCAACTACTTTCTCAAGAATTTTAGATAAGAAAGGAAGATTGGATATAGGTCTATAATTAACCAAGTCATCTGGGTCAAGAGACGGTTTCTTAAGCAGAGGTTTAATTACAGCAATCTTAAAAGCTTTAGGTACATATCCCTATAACAGAGATAGATTAATTACATCTAAAATGGAGGAGCAGATCAAAGGGAATACCTCCTTAAATAACCTGGTTGGAACTGGATCTTACATACAAGTTGAAGGCTTAGATGAAGACAATAATTTTGCAAATTCAGAAAGTTCAATTGGACCAAAACAGTCTAAACCCGGTTCAGATTCCATGACTACCTCAGGTACAATCGCGGATAGAGGAGTGCTTATGATCTTATTTTTAATAAAATCAATCTTATTTATAAAGAATCCCATAAAATCATTGTTGCTAAGAGCAGGTGGAATGGATGGTTCAACAGAGCTATGGCTCTGGGTGAGTTTGGCAACTGTATTAAAAAGAAATCTAGGATTATTCTTATTCTCCTCTATTATTGAGGAGAAGTATGCTGCTCTTGCTTTACAAAGGGTCCTCTTATACAGCAGTTAGCTGTTTTTCCAGACTAGGAAGGACTCCCGCAGGCCTGTGGAGCGATATTTTCTCTCCAGTTTCCTAGCATTTTGCTTCAAAGTACGCAGCTCTGCATTAAACCAAGGAGCAAGCTTTCTATTTTTAACGGGTTTTCATTTTCAAAAGGAGCTGGCGCTGTCTAAGGCAGTGCACGCAGAGAACCAGCAAACCCCATCAACAAAATCATCAACCTGTGAAGGGAATAAAGCTATGCTTTTACACTCTACAGCACTGCTCAGTGACACAGAGGAGAGAAAGTGGGAGCACATTCTTTTAAAAATTTATAACTGCACTATCCTGGATAAAGATCTACTAAAATTAAACCCTTCTTTTGGGGAGTGAGAACTCTGTTAAAGTAATCCTGAAGGCTATTAGAAAGTGGTCAGAGAGGACAGGGTTGTGAGGAAATACTGTTATTTCTTTCACATTCTATGCCGTATGTCAGCACAAGATCCAAAGTATGAAGATGAGAATGCGTGGGACTATTCACATTTTGAACAAAGCCAATAGTGTCTAAGATAGCATTAAAGGCTGCTCTTAAGCTATCGCCTTCAATGTCAGCATGGATGTTTAAAATCTCCCACTATGATGACCCTGTCAGTTTGTAATACCAAATCAGAAAGGAACTCTGAAAACTCATCTAAAAATTCAGAGTAAGGACCTGGTGGACGATAAAAAGAAGAGGTTTTCTTGCCTTGAAATTTGGATCAGGGAAATTAAGGGTTAAATGTTCAAAAGAGTTGTAGGTATTTACTGTTTTGGGAGTAATTAGTAAGTCAGACTGGAAGATTGTTGCTACTCCTCCTCCTCGCCCAGAACTTCTGGGTATGTGAAAATTTAAATAGCTTGAAGGAGTTGCCTCATTTATGCTCACATAATCCTCTTGCTGCAGCCAGGTTTCTGTAAGGCAACACAAGTCAATGTGATTATCACAAATCAAGTCATTAACTAGCAGACTTTTAGAGGAACAAGATGTTATGTTAAACAGACCACATTTAATTGTTTTAACTGTTTCCCCTATTGGAGTTATTTTGATTTTAATTAGATTATCATGATTTACTCCTTTGGGAATATTTGCTAATTTATTAGATTTTGGTCGTGGGCAAGACACTGTCTGGATGGAGTAAAGAGTGGGTAATAGTAGAGAAGCTGCAGAGATGTGTGTTAAACTACAACTCTGCTTCGTCTGCACCCTGGGTGGTCAGGCTTTGGAGGACGAATAAATGGGGCCAGATTCCTAGAAAGAAGAGCTGCACCATCCAAAGTGGGATGGATGCCGTCTCTCCGAATCAGACCAGGCTTTCTCCAAAAGGATTGCCAATTATTAATGTAGCCCACGTTGTTTTCAGGTCACCAACTAGACAACCAGCGGTTGAATGACGACATGCAGTTAAACATGTCATCACTGGTCAGATCATGGAGGGGACCAGAGAAAATTACGGAGTCCCACATTTTTTGGTAAACTCACACACCGTGAGGCGGGGCCACTAATTTTAGTGACCTCCTGATCATATGAACCGGGTGTCATTACCGCCAGTGTGAATAATAATCTTACTGTATTTAACCTTATCCTTAGCCAGTAGTTTCAGGTAGGATTTGATGTCGCCTTTTCTGGCCCCCGGCAAACATTTGACTTTTTGGTCCCCTGGTGTTCTAATGCCACGTTTCTGACTATGGAGCCGCCAATCACCAGAGTGGGGCTTCCTCTCAGTGTGTGCACGTGAGTGGGGAAAACCGGTTAGAAAACGTGAACGGGTTGGTGGTGACCAGTGGGCAGAGATCCACGCCTCACGCCATGCATATGTGTTGGCCCAATCGCCTGGCATGCTCAGGCACTTTTGGAGGACAGCTACGTAAATTTCCTACTTTAACTCCTCGATGTTCAGACAGCCTGAAGCCTGGATTCTAATCCCGACACCTCGCCTCCCCAAAGCTACAAAAAGATTTCTTTGCTACACTCTATTACACTTATCCCATTATTACTAAAGGAGGCAGAGGAATAACTGAACATCTGATTATCAGAGAGAGCAGAGAGAGGAGAGGAAGAAGGAAGAGTTGGAAAAGAATCAAGGGAGGGAGAGAGAGAAGCCATAGCAATGCTAAGCTAGCGCTAGCCTAGGCTAGCTACCCCTTGCTATCAGAAATAAAACCGTGTGAAACTGACACAGTGCTCAACAGGAAAAGTGCAGCAGAAGGTGCTATGTTTTAAATTAGTTTTGGTCAGTTAGAGTTACTTAGATACAGAGATATCACAGAGAAAATAACTTATCTTCAGATGGAGTTCCTCTGGCAAATCAACAAGGTGCCTCCATGTTGATTAGCTTGTTTCCTTCCAGAGAGCAGTAGAACCGTAGATCGTCACTAGGAGGCGAGGAACCATGCTAGTGTGGTGTGTAAATGGTCATAAGGAACTGGGCTTGGTCCGAACTCGGCACGGATCGGTTTTTAGAGAGTAGCGTAATTGGGGCTGAAGTCTTCAAGACATGCCTGTAGTCTATGTGATGAGTTAACTTCATCTGTGTTTATAAACAGATATAGCTGTGTATCATCAACATAACAGTGGAAATCAATCCCATGCTCCAAGAATTCTACAGATTGGATACATTTATATAGTAAAGAGAATTGGGCCTAGCACTTTAATTACACCTTCCGTAAAAGCCTGAGGTACATATCCCTGTAACAGGAATAGATTAATCACATCTAAAAGGGAGGAGGATATCAAATCCAATACTTCCTTAAAAACCTGGTACCTCCAAACCTGCAGCAGTTTTATATTCTTCCTGTTGTGCTCCAACAAACATGACCCACAGTTTTCCTCTATGTTAAATTGGATAAAACAAATAAAGAATATAATACTCAAATGGTTTTAAAAGTAACTGCTGAAAGCCATCTATTCCAGGTATTCAGAATTTAGGACACTGTCTCCCATTTCAGGATTGTACTAAAGATCAGAAATCAAAATATGAGAGACAAATATGTTTAAAAATATATTTTGATTGTTAAAAAAAATAAGAAAGAAAAGAAGGGCTGAGAAAATGTCCTCACAACCCTTTCCTCTCTGGCTACTTTTTACTACTTCAGGATTACTTTAACAGAGTTAGATGCATGAGAGCAGAGAAAGGCAGAATGATCAAGGAGACAATTCAGAGTTCGGCATCTGAGAGCTTGTTGACAGTCTGAGCCTGTGAACCACACCCAGAGACAATCCAGGGGGAATCTGAG
>JAGKQL010000067.1:4896447-4912149 GCA_018398635.1 Cyprinodon brontotheroides | reverse complement strand
TGCAAACTGGAAACTCTCAGGTCTGAACATCAGTCCAGGACAGATTTGAATTTATACTGAATGTTTATTTGATGGAAGTGAGCATTGGAACATGTTTTACAACTATTTAAAAAAGTTAGACAGAAAATAAAGACTCCCAGCTAAATCAAAAACTACCATTAAACCCTGATAATGAAGCTTAAGGTGCAGCGAAAGGTGGAGTGAACCAGAACTCAATGTGGGTTGACGATTGTTTTTTTAAACAAAAATACATTATATAACTATGTATTTTAATGAAATCTTCATCCAGAACGATTTCCAGCTGAATGTAAACATTGTTGTTCCTAAAGAAAAATATGCTGGGATCCAAATGACTACTTGTAGGATCCAATCAGTTTAAACTAAATTACCACAGATATCTGTTAGCATAGGCACCCTTCTCATTCTTCCATTGTCTTCAAGTAGAGCCAATACTGCTATCTTTCCACAATTTTGCAGTCTTTTCACATTATGGACATGTATGATTTCCTATTGCTTGTCTACATAATGAATATTCCCCTCTGAGTCTTTACAAATCACATGGATGAGGACCGGATGATACGCTAAACAATCTCCTGAGAGCTCCTTGTGAGTAATATGGTGTTAGACTGGTATAAAAAAATAAACAGGTAAACCTCTTTATTCAAGTAAACCTGTTTAATTCAGGTAAAACAAATTAACAACTATAAACCAAGCGTGTTGACATTTACATTTTTAAGCTTAATTTTCTCCGATTTTTCTACTCAAACTGGACAAGGAAACTTTGAAGAGCCTGAATTCTTACATCGATTAGTCTTTGTCAACATTGTGATGAACAAAACACGGAAATCACATGGTAACAACACCACACCTGAAGCGACACAAACATCTAAATGCTCCCGTTTGAATTGTTCAGCCATTAGCAGCGCGAAATATTATTCCCTGAGCAGTTACAAAAACGAAGCTTTGATAAAGCTTTTCTCGTCTTGGTTGGAAATTCCCCCTCTCCATTAAAGGAATAGTACACCCAAAACATGATTAGCCTTCATTTTCTACTCCCATTTGCTGGAACGAATACCTCGGGAGGTTTTTTGCTGATATCTCAAAATGCATCTGGAGATCTGAGGCTGCTTGCCGTCTGCTGACATTTCAAATAATGGAGGTCTCATACCCCAAGACAGAAAGGTCCACAAAAAGTCCACAAAACTTGTCGGTATTCCTCGCATACTGCTCTCGTCCAATGCAATCCAAGTGTCCTGAGTGGGTTAGCATCCAGAAATTTACCTCGAAAACAAAGTCATTTAGAATGTTTTTAGAGCCTAAAATACAGTAGTGTATAGGATTTCTAATAGCCTTCCCCATGGCTGCTATCTCTACGAAGCTGCAGACCAAATAGCGATCAGCTCAAAGAACTCATGCTCTTCCTCAACACTGAAGTCCTGTGCATTTTTCTTTCGTTTCTTTCTTTGCACAGGTAAACAGCACATTTCTTCTTCTACGCTTTGCATTATCGTAAGTAAGAGGCAGACGCCGGAATGCGCACTTTCTTCCCGCCTGGTCTGCCGCTTCAAGAATCTTGCGTAGCGTCGTGAACGCGCTTTAGGGAAATCCTATACACTACCGTTTTTTATGCTCTTAAAATATATTCTAAATGACTTCGCTTTGAGTAAACCCCTACGCTACCCACTCAGGACATACTTGGATTACATTACCCAGCAGTATGGAGGAATATTGACACGTTTTGTGGACTCTTGCTTGATCTTCTGTCTCGGCTATGGACCTCCATTATTTGAATGCCGAAAGTGCGACAAAAGAGCAAGAAGCCTCCCAGACTTCCAGATGCATTTGAGATATCAAAAAGTACCTGTGAGCAAGCGTTCAGCATGGAGTGAGTAGAAATGGCTACAATCATGTTTTGGGTACTATTCCCTTGCTAAGAATTTAGGCTAGAGTCCCCGTGATTTCAGCTCAACTCCCAATTAGTTTCTAACTACTGCTGAGAATAAAGTGCTAAAGGAGGGATAATTGGATTTGGATAATTTGGAAGAGCCCGAATCTACTATCCAAGATTTTCTCCAACATCAGCTGAAACTCTTTAGTGAACAGTTGAAAAACATCTCATTCTAGTGCTTTCTCCAGCTTTGAGGTAAGAGACGTGATAACAACAGACCTAGAGCTACCCTGGAAAAAAATTTAAATCTAGATACGTTATTTTTTCTTAAAATAAGTGCATTTGTTCTTGGATTGAGGAGGTAAAAGAAACATTTTGCCAATGGAACAAGACAATTTACAGTTAAAATAAGAAAACACAATTCCATTGTCTTATTTCAAGAGCATTTTATCCAATTGTCTTATTTTGAGAGTAAAAATACTAATTCCATTGGCAAACTATCTTGTTTACCTAATTTAAGGAAAAAGAATGTGTAAAAAGTCCAGTCAAAGAGCTGAGGGACAGGCACTTCAAGGTTAATTATCTGTTTCTGAAATAAATTTTTGTCCAAAGACGAGTTGTGTTCCTGATCAGAAAAAAATGAATATCTGAAGGTATCAGGGCTACGCTGGCTATAGATAAACTTTACTGTGAGCAAAAAAATATTTGAACACCCTGCCATTTTGCAAGTTCTCCAACTTAAAAATCATGGAGGTGTCTGAAATTTGCATCGTAGGTGCATGAGCATTGTGACAGACATAATGTAAAAATAAATTCTAGAAATCACAATGCATGATTTTTTATCTATTTATTTGTACGATACAGCTGCAAATAGGAATTAGAAAACCTGTCTATCAGATAGAATTCTGGCCGTCAAAGACCTGTTATTCTGCCTTCAAAATGTCCACCTCCACCAGGTATTATTCTAAATTAGATGCATCTGTATGAGGTTGTAAGCCCCATATCAACATGAAAGCTAAATTCCCAATCCAAACATAAGATTCCTACGGGAGTTTATGTATTTAACAGACGCTTTTATCCAAAGTGACTCCTGAGTGTGAGTCGGGTGACTTACCACTTGAACTGGCTGGCGGCTAGCAGGAGTCAGATCCGTGGAACATGTATAAGATTACTGACACTAGTGCTGGTCTGACTCAGTATTCAAGACACCTATCAGCTCTGCCTCGTTTTCAATTAGCCTACATCAGATTCACCTGCTTACCTGACCATTTAACCAACTCTCAGACCAGCCACTAGGGGCAGATTATTACTAGCCACCGATAAGTTTAATTCAGCGTTCCTGTCACCTGCCTGTCTGTTTCTGACCTGATGCTGCCACCTGATTCTCTGAGCCTGCCTGAACCCTATTGGACCTGTCATAGTTTAATTTTGGACCTCTGATCTGTTTTCTGTGCCCTGATCTTGCTCTTTGATTCTCCCCTGGATTGTCTCTGAACCTCTGTTTTTGGACCCCGAACACCAGTTTCTCCCTTGGAGCATTTAGCCGGACTCCGCTCTAATGGATCTCAACCTGTGTATTTCCTTAGAGCAATGATTAACTGTCAAAGAAGGATACCTTAAAATCAGCCTGAATGGCTTTTGGAATCCTCTGAGATTCACCAGTGGTGTCACAAATTAACTGGTATCTTCAGAAACTCACAAAGTTTGTTCACAACACAGAAAAGGTTACTGAGCCAGAATTCAACTATAGAGACATCTCCCTCTTTTTCTGTCTGCTAATATTACTGTTCAACTTCCTATCAGAAGTTCTGGTTACTGACTTTGGTGAATCTCTCACGACCTGTTAACATGTCCCTTGTTGTTCTGGTTGAATTCTGGGTCTTCCATTTTCTGGTCATTACAGACCAATGTAGTGTTTCTATTTTTATCAGAACAAACTCGATCATCCTGACTGTTCATGGATTGAGACAAAGTTTGTCTGTCTGAATAACATCTGTTTCTTCTTTGCTGACTTTTAAAATTTTCTCTCAGACTTAGATCCTGTAACCTCTCAGGTAGAACTTGTGTAGTTCTGTCATCCGTTCTGAGGTCCAAGTTCTGTTTTCTGAAAGAAGTTGATCTGAAGAATAACAACCTCCAAGATTCAGGGCAGAAGTTTCTGTCTGGTTCAGACTGGACTCTGGAAATATTCAGGTGAGGGTTCACTAAACTGGATTTTCTGGGTTCTAATGAGGTTCAATGTTTTCTGTTTCGCAGACCCAAATGCTTTAAATGCTACATTGATGATGTTTTGGTAAATCTTTCTGAGTGATTGTTTCTTGGCTGAAACAGAAAGCAGTTAGTTCATCATCTGTTTTAGTGTCTTATTTAGAATCATGGTGACCAAGATCAGATTCTCTGTGCTGGTTCCACTGATGGAACGTCTCTTTAAGTTTACTTTTCCAAAGAAACACTTTTGTTATAAGTACTTCCAGAATATTGAGTATTTTGTACCTTCTAGTACCATCTACGCAAAGTTTGTAGACTCCAGATGGCCTCCACAGATACATCTCAGTTCAAAGAACAAAGCAGGAGGACAGAAATACTGACAAAACAAAGAAAGCAGAATCTGCTGTAGTGGGAACCAGAACCAGTGAACAAACACACCATCACCCAGTGCCCAGAGGATGATGGTTGCCAGTTCCCAGTTTCTGGACATCAAACTGCTTCACCTGTGGCCAGACTAAGGTTCCAGCAGACCATCAGAGATCCCAACCTTGTCTGCTTCTCTGAGACATGGAGAACACTTGTTGTCCTGGACCACACCATGATATTGTCCAATTCTTTCCCTTGCACTGGGTGGACAGAACAGCAAAGGCAGGAACATTAGTAGGTGGTGGAGTTCTTGTTATATCTAATAGCAGATGGTTCAATGGTATGGACATCAGGAATTTAGCAGATCTGGAGCATCTGCCCATCACTTTACTTGCTTAGACCTTAGAATGCAGTACCTGATGTTTTCAGTGAAGATCAGAACAGTCACTTCCATGTTCCTCCTATCTTAGGAGAGGACTGCAATAGTTCAATTCTAAGACAAGTCAGGACTGAAGACTTTTGAGAAGCTAAAGCTGTTGCTGCTCATTTTGTCCAGGATGCAAGATGATAGATGCTGAAAAACCTTAGCGATTGTCTTTTATCTCATCAATCTGCTTCAATCTCAGTGTACATGCTGGACTAAGTAAATGTTAAAGATGTAAGAGCTCAAGTAAGAACCAGACTGGATGGTGTCCTCCTCATGCCTGATTAGAAAGATGAAATGAAAAGAATGAGTTCAAACTGTGCTGAAACATGACAACTACAGGACAGGACTTTAAAGACGCTCCATTCAAATGAACAAGTCCAAATGTTGTTCATTTCTGTTCTTCTTTTGAGTGAAGAAGAACATAACCATGTAATGTCTGCTATGGCAGAACCTTCAGTACTGAGACAGGAAAAAACACCTACTTTAAAATGTCTGAAGTGGGAAATTAAGAGAATCCAGAGGCCTGGTTAATTGCAACTTTGCTAACACAAAAATGAGCCAAGGTTCCTTGGTCATCAGCTGGCCCTTTACTGCATAGTTTATTGTTAACAACAGACAGAAGGTTCAGGCTGCATCTTGTTGTTTTCTTTGATACTGTTCTATCACTTTGGTTTCTCCTACAATGAACCATTAATGTATGAGGCAAGTAATCAAGTCCAAATGACCCAGATCCAGTTCTTCCAGCAGCATGTCAGATTGGAATCTGATCTGTTCTATTACAATGTCCATGTTTTCCTGCTGAAAGACACTGATGGTCTGACCCCCTCCTCCTTTCAGGGAGCCTGATGGAGTCAGATGGTTGAAACCAGATCTGAAGAAGTGTAAGTGTGTTTTTCATTGGATTTATTACTTTCAGCCATCTTCAAACTGTCCATCATTCATTCAGGAATCATCATCAAAGTGTCAATAAATGATCAATAACTGCAGCTGGATTGTATTTGTTTTCTCCATCAGATTCCTGTCAGCTCACAATCGACACAAACACAGTGAGCAGAAACCTGAAACTGTCTGAAGACAACAGGAAGGTGACACATGTGAGGGAGCTTCAGTCAAATCCTGATCATCTAGACAGATTTGATCACTGGTATCAGCTGCTGTGCAGTGATGGTCTAAATAGTCGCTGTTACTGGGAGGTTGAGTGGAAAGGAAGAGTTACTATATCAGTGAGTTACAGAAGAATCAGGAGGAAAGGAGAAAGTTATGACCGTTTGTTTGGATGGAATGATCATTCCTGGAGTCTGAGCTACTCTGAAAGTGGTTACTCTGTCAGGCACAACAAGAAGATTACACCCATCTCCTCCTCCTCGTCCTTCTCCTCCTCAGTCTCTAACAGAGTAGCAGTGTATATGGACTGTCCTGCTGGCATTCTGTCCTTCTACAGAGTCTCCTCTAACTCACTAATCCACCTCTTCACCTTCAACACCAAATTCAATGAACCTCTTTATCCTGGATTATTCATCTATCCTGGTTCCTCAGTTTTTCTGTGTTGAGTCTAAAGAGTCTCCTCCCATCAGAGAAACTCTCACACTGGTGAAAAGGATCCAAAGCTGTGTTTATTTTTCCAGTCATAGCTTTATATTGGGATTTTCCACGATGTGCTTCCGGTGCTATGCCAAGGCTTCTGCTGGAGTTAGTTCTGTAATGGTTCCTTTCCCAGATAAAGAGGGTGCCTCCTCAGAATCTGTGGGCTGTGAAGATCAGGGTTCCTGGAACTGATTAGTGATGAAAAATGATGATGTGAGTGGAGCTGCTGTTTGAACTGCCCTGCTGGTTGTTCAGTTCCTCACTGTCAGTATCTGCTATGTTTTAATAAGCCAGATCATTTCCCAATACACTTCAATATTGAAATATTGGACAATAACACAGGATGTACTGCCAGTTTTATGATTTTTATTTAAAAATATTTGCAACATTTAAAAAAAATATTGAAAACCTTTAATCCAAATTAATCTGTTTCATCAACAGTTTTTATCAAATAAAATGGTGATCAATAAATCTAAGTGTTTTAGTAATGAAGTTTTATCTATTTTTATCAGAAACAAATATTAGACATGATTAAAGTGGATTCTGTCAATTCTTTGTTCAGAAGGTTTTACCCTCTCTGTGCCCCCCTTTACAGTCTCTGCATTTCATTGAAAATTGGATTATTGGAAATAAGATATGTACTTATTGAAACACTAGTTCAGATGTCATCAGGCTTTACATTCCACCTTGCAGTTAATTATTGTTATCTGTTCTAAAATGACCTAATTAAACTTCCAAGCAGTGCCTGTTGGCCATTAGAGGGCGTAAGGGCGCCACCCCTTCTCAGTTCACGACATAAAAAAACTAATTAAAATTAAATCATAAATTTAAAATATTTCTAAAATGTTCTATTCAATCTTTAATAACAAGTTAAGCGCTGTTTAATTTTTCGTCAAATTGGTGATGTATTTTCGCCATAGGGCCCAAAATTATTTGCCCATTGGCCCTGCTCGAATTCATGGGAATCTGGTTTAGAAGGCCAGATTGAAAAGAACGACTACGCCATAGCGGCGCCCGAGGTCTGGTCGGATTCCAAGACTCCTCGTCATGCTTATCCTTAAAATGCATCCTTCTTTTGCCCGATTTGAAGGATGGGTCCTGATGTATCCTCGTATCCTTGGTTATCCCAGGATTCATTGCGAGTGGAAAGGTTACTTGGCTACCGAACAGTGGTGAAAATTGAAAGTTCAGTTTAAATGAATAAGTATGTGAATAGTTCCGTCTGAAATCAATGAAAATAGTTTTTTTAATGATATGTGATGGCAATGTTTGATTTATCTAAAGGTTTTTATCTGTTACTGTGTAAATGGGTTTGGCTGTAATTTAAGGACAGATTCTAATATATCTGCATTGTGGGGACTATAAATCTGACATGTGATTTTGCAGATATATTTTTTATACATACATTGTTTAGATGTACTTATATATTTCTACCCTTTTATAGAATAGAATAGAAATTCTCTTTATAGTCCCATCCATCCATTATCTGACGCGCTTATCCCGAGTGGGGTCACGAGGATGCTGGTGCCTATCTCCAGCTGTCAATGGGTGAGTGGCAGGGTACACCCTGGACAGGTCGCCAGTCCTTCCCAGGGCTCTTTATTTTCCCACAATGGGCAAATTTTACTGCAGCAGAAAAGATTATTGAAAATGGTCACACAAATGAGGACCTTAGAAAAATGTATAAGAATAACATAATAGGGAAGAGTTAAAATAAAACAATACAATACTGTAAAGTGTTTTAACAATATCAAACTGTGCACCTGGAGAATAAATAACCAATATGCAGCTATGGACATTTTACAGTAATGGATATTTGAAAACAGCAGCAACATCAGAGATGTGCAGAATGACAGCAGCATGTTATTTAACTGACTAAGGTTTCTAATATTTACATTTGATTTTATTTGTTCCTGCTCCCGGTGGTTGGAACCTTTATTCCATTCTGGATTCTCGTGAGTGTAGTCTTTGTTCACTTTATAATAAAAATAAATAAACAAACAGTTTTAAAAACTTCCGTATTCATTGTTTTCCTGCTTTGTGTCAATAACTGTCATGGTTGCTAAGCAACAGAGCATACAGCGGTAAAACCCGCGAAGGGGTGAACCTGTTTGAATTCACAGCCAAAACACTTCCGGTCTTCTTATTTTCACGGAGACTTCGAAGGATCCAGTCTAGGTAGACTCGCGTCCTTGGAGGATGCAGCCCATGAATTTGAACAGAGCAATTGAATCTCATTAAAAGTGTTATATGCGCAGTAGCTCCTCTGGAAGTCAGTCATCCATTTTCCATACCCTACCAGC
Organism: Cyprinodon brontotheroides; assembly: GCA_018398635.1. Classification (NCBI taxonomy): domain Eukaryota; kingdom Metazoa; phylum Chordata; class Actinopteri; order Cyprinodontiformes; family Cyprinodontidae; genus Cyprinodon; species Cyprinodon brontotheroides. The sequence goes on along the minus strand of JAGKQL010000067.1, from coordinate 4,903,373 downwards.
TTCTCCTTTCAGTCTTGTTGAAGAATGTTGTGAAATTCTGTCTTTATCTCTCATTGCATGAAATGCAAGAAGAAGCCAGTGTTAATTGCTACTCCATAGCATTTATTGTTTTAACAAATTTAAAATGTATAAACCTTCTTTTGTAGTAATTTAATCTGCCCTGTTCTACAATTAGTAACAAGGAATTTTAAAGGCGGGCCAGACAGTGCAGGTAAGTCCAGCTCATCATCGTCCAATATTTATGAAAAACAGAAAAACGTTTTGGCAAACTTTACAGAAAGCTCCCTGAATCAGCTCTTGCTGCCTAATCCACTACCCATATAAGCTGTCTCACAACCTGTACCTGTTCTGGTTTGAGAAGCTGTGTGGCAACCTGGTCATATGGTGGGCCTTGCTTTGTAGCCACACCATTTTTTTTTTTTGCTTGACTTTTTAAAAATAATTTTTCAGAATTTGTCTCAGTCAAATGTGAAAAAATTATTTCAATTTGTGAGTTACAGAACTAGTAGTCCATCCATTTCTTCCGCTTTATCCGGGGCCAGGGCAGCAGTCTAAGCAGAGATACCCCAACACGCCTCCTCCAGCTGCTCTGGGGGGGACCTCAAGGTGACACCAGGCCAGCTCAGAGACATGGTCCCTCCAGCATGTCCTGGGCCTTCCATTAGAACTCCTCCGAATGGGACACGCTTAGAAGTCATTATCCAGATCTCATGAACATAGGTGAGGGTGGGAACAAAGATCGATTGGTAAATCGAGAGTTTTGCCCCTCGACTCAGCTCCCTCTTCACCACTACAGTCCGATACAGTGATCGCATCACTGCCGATGCCCCACCGATCCGTTTATCGATCTCACACTCCATCTGTCCCTCACTTGTGAACAAGCTCGATAAGTTCTGAAACTCAAGAGAAATGAGTTGCAAAATGTCTGTTTCGCAGCAGTGTGGTTCTGAAAAGTCACCATCATGACATTCTGGGGATCTGGGCCTTTTTGGGCCTTGATCTACTAATGGCTTTTTTGCATGTGGACCCCCTGGCAGCTTCATGGGAAAGAGAGTGAAATTTTGTGTATTGTGTCGGGGGTTGAAGAGGTCTTACACCTGTTTATGAGTCAAAACAGCATTTTCTTCTCCATTCATCGTGAAATATGTCGAGGTCCTAAACCACGATCACGGCACATGACACAACAGTATGTAATACTTTTACGTTTAGCATTTATTTTTTTCCACATGTATAAGTACTTTCAGACAGGGAATGCTGAATATGACTGGACCTTTCCTTTAAAATGTTTTAAGACCAGGAAAAACCTGTGCTTAACTCTAATCTCTTTAAATGGTCTGAAAACATATGCCTCTACCAGGATTGTGTTTAAAGTTAACAGTACTGAAAAAAATCAAGAATAATGTTGAAGAATGTTGTACTTTGTTCTTTCTTAGGTGAGCCAATGACTTGATAATGAATGAATTTTACCTTTAACACAATGAACATGTAGAAACACAGTCAGCATCGAGGATGTCCTCTTTCTACCATGTTATTTTCCCACAAAAAATGTTGACTTCAATAACAAAACATCAGTTCAATCTATTTCTATTTCATTGTGAAACCAAGAGTAAAAATCAATCCATTCTACATTCTTTCATATCTTCTGGTCTCTAGCAGGATCTATTGTTTCTCCTTGAAAGAAAAGCAAATCATTTTATTTCACTGAAATATTGATGTATATATAAATGGTTTGATTTCTTACAAACGTTATTAATGTGGCTGCAATTCTGGATGCCTAAATATTTTAAAATCATAGTATTTCTTTTTCAAAATAATTTCAGAGTGTGCATCTAGGCAACAAATAACACACTTGTGCATGATATTGTTACATGATTTTATTTTCCTTAAATTCAACTACACCACTTGTATATCCCTTTATGTGCTAATTTACACACAATTTTTAAAACATTTATAACACCAAGCATGATTCAGAGAGAGGTATTACATTATTAATATCGAGACCACAATTAGATCTCTAGTTTAATAGCAATGTCCTCTACTCCAGAGTGAAGTGTGCTCTGTAAATGAGTCTCACTGCACTCTTAAAGCATTGATTGGTATTGCTCCACATGAGGGGATTATATTCATCTCTCCACTGTATGCAAGATTAATCAGTGACAAGCAGATCATGCAAGGGTCTGGAATCATCTCCCTTTTAAGAACTGGAATGGAAATCATGGTTGATCAAGGTTTCTTTGTTGATGAGTTTGTGCGGTGTATGATCTACAGGCCACCCTTTCTCTTTGGAAGATCCCAGATGTCTGCTCCTGAGGTCACGGATACAAGAAATTGCACACCTCAGGGTGAAAGATCCTTCTTAGGCTACTTGGCAATATCAATGAGCTGTGCACTGTTGCTTGTTTACTGACAAACTATGAAAATGGGCCTCTTGTAAAGACAAGGGCAAAGAGCCCACAATCACAGGTACAGTAGAGATGGATGTAGTTATGCTTCCACCTGACTCTCAATCATTCTCACATTCTGGTACGCACATGCTGTTAATCTTGTCTCTTAAAAACATGTTGTAAATTAAAATGCTCTATAATTCAGTTTTGTTTTATACACCCTGATAACTGTAATTAAAACATGAATATTGTAAATTATCTATGGTTTTGTACATACTGTTAACTTTAGGTCTTAAACAGGTTTTAAATTACTATAATCTAGGATTTTTTTTATTTTGTTAATACTGTTAATTTTAATCTTAAAAGCAAATCTTGTAAATTACAATAATCTGTACGCTGATTAATTTTGCACATACCGTTAACTTTTTCTTTCACCCCTTAAGCCTGATGGTCTTAGGAGAAAATTCCTTGTGAAATTTCATATGTGACATAAAGCAAGTACAGCTCCCAAACTATAAATTGGAAATACAATTCTTTGTATGACAGAAAGGCATTGAAGGATATTTTTTCAGGTGAAATCACTACTTTTAATCTCACCATGTCTGATTTATAGGTGATTAAACAAAAGAAATAATAATAATAAAAACAAACACCATGAAAGCCGGTTTAAAACTCTGGATGACCCCTTAGACTTTGTAGATCCACATCTTGATTATAAGTCAAGAAAATTTGCACTGAATAAGTTGAAGCATGTTTGTTCCACAAAGGTGTTAGTGAGCAGTATGCTAGGCGGAAAGGTGCTTTTGGCACAGTGGTGCAAAAAGGGGCAAAATTCTGCCAAATACATTTTCCACTCATAAAAGACATCTGACCAGAAAATATGCTGAATTACTTTATTGGAGACCTTATGCATAAGGGAAAACCTTTTCTCCTAAGAGTTAGCCATCAAAGATATTTTCATCAAAGATATACCTCAACTACAAATGCAAACCAGGGTTGCAGGGGGGGGTTTTACCCCAAGTGACATCTTTCTGGGTAAGAAAATCTCTGATACAAAGAGATCAGGTATAGCCTCTACATTTTAGTCTGAATTGATTTATTTAATTAAAGCATAGAGACCAAAACAGACTTTTCAGCCGACAGAGCAATACATTTAGAGCAGTAATTATTTTTTTTTAAATTTGCAATATGCAAATGTTATGTAAAAAAAATACACAAAATAATTTAGTGTAGAAATAGATCAGGCTCAGTATAGCCTAATTATAGACTCTTACATTTTAGCTTGAATTGATTTATTTAATTAAAAGTACTAGATTACTGTGTATGCAAATGTTATGTAAAAATACACAAAATAATTTACTTCAAAAAATTAGTTTTAATCAGAATCAGTTATTGGCCGTTTTTTAGGATTTCCAATTTTTTGTTTATTGAATATATAAGAAAACAACAAATAACAATCTCTAAATAAAACAACAAAATATTTCAATACATAAGAAAGAAATATCACAACTCCTAAGCTTTTGAAAATAAAAATTAAATGCACAGGCTGGAACAAAAGTATAAAAATAAAGATAGAATAGTAAAAAAGGAAATAAATGAAATAATAATGGTGGTTAAAGTAAATTAAATTTTTTGGATTGCCAACTGAAATTCTTCAATTAACTCAAAAAATTTAATTCATTTAAATTCTGCATCTTCTCAGACATCTTTTAAAGGAAAGTTCATTTTTGAGAGCAGAGGTTGAGAGGGAGCATTTTGCATAGCTACATTTATGGATATAATACTTTTTTACAATTATTAGAATTGATTAAAAATTGCAAAAATTTTTTCTTTAATGGATAAACCGAATTGCATGTTTTCCAGGAAACAAAATCTAAATTTATTGTTTTTAGTACACAGAAAGGTTCGAGTTGATCCCATAAGTTTAATACTTTTTTAATACATAAAAAAGATGTTTAGTTGTTTCCAATTGAGCTGTACAAAAGCCACAATTCTCAACATTAAACTTAAACCCTCTCTCAAACCTATTTAGCTGGATATTATATGCTACTTATCATTTTAAATTGTACCTTATATTTAGGAGAATCGTAATTTCAAATAATTTGTCCTAATTTTGACTATCATAGATTTCTTAAAATTTTGTAAGAGAGCTGTGCTTTTGTTCTTCCTGGGTACATATTATTTATAGAATATTGATTCAAAACTTGTTGTTGCATTTATTATCTCTACGTCCACCTGCCTAAAATGCAATCTTATGGAGACAAACAATTGCAATTGCAAACAATTTATAGGTGCATTACCGCCAATCTTCCAGAATGGAGTTTATCGCTGAAAGCTCTTCTCGCGAAGTCCTTCCTGCGAGTAACAATGACGTCAGTATGTGATTGAGGAGCCTGATGAGCCTTCGCCCCATCGCCCAATCACGCAGAGCTTTTGTGCACTACCACTTCTTTATGCAGACCAGCATATTAGGAGACATGTTTGTGTTACTATACTCAGAAGAACTTCATCTCCAGTTACCGTGTTTGTATTTTGTTGTTACGTGAACAATGGCTGCACGACGTCTCGCGTTCAACTCGCCTCCAACTGCTCTTAGTCCACAACTTTCGGCCAGCCCGCAGACTGACGAGAAGAAAGTGCTGATTGCTATCAGCGGATTGTCTCGTCAGCTTGCCCAACATACTGCCGACATGAATGAGCGCCTCACTCCAGGTTGCAGTCCATAGAGAACAAGATGGCGGCTCTGCAGTCGAGCAACTTTGCGGGATATACGAACTCGAGGAAGAGAAGACGGGTGCACAACGCCACGCTAGCGGTAAATATATGTTCGATTACTGGTAGCTATGCTAAAAGCAGCCTAGCTTAGCTAGGCAAGCTAAAGACAACCTAGCCTAGCTAGGTAAGCTAAAAGCAGCCTAGCCTAAAGCTTTATTAAAGTGTATTTTTTGTGATTCACAGGAAGCATTATGCCGCTTTTAACAACTCGGAGATCACTGCAGGCGCCATGAACTGGAGCAGGGTAAGGTTTAAAAGAATATGCTTTCATTCTGCGTAAAAAGGACATGGATAATGGATGCATACCTAATTATAGTTGTATCTTTTTTTTTTTTTTTCAAGACAGACTACAGCGTCGCCACAATGAGGCGTGACCTCCTTATTTGCTCGATTTGCACGATGTTGATAAAGACGACATTGTGTGTAAGGGACTTGTTTTAATGTTTTCTCCTTCCTGTTACTGCGTGACTTGGCGCGCTGATTTTTTTTATTCATACCACCATTTAATTGTTTTCCAGCGCCTGTAAGACGATATGAGACGGTATGCAGGAGTTTTCAGATACACGCTGCTAGCCAGCACGCCAAGTGCGCGGAGGCTGCCAGGCTATCTGCTCGAGTCGGGCCAGAAGAAAAGAGGGTAAGACTTTATTTGGTGACTATTTTTCAGGTGCATTAATAGATGTGTTGTGTCCATATGGTGCAGCTGATTCATTGTTTTTTTTTCAGTTGCTGAAGGCGAGGCAGAGTGTGCTGGCAGATGAGGAAGGAACTCTGTAGTCCGGCCACCGCCGACCCTCATGTCCGGAATAAGAAGATGGCGCCGCCGGCGGTGTTCGGATGGATTGTACCGTCGCCGCCATTTCTCAGAGGGCTCGAACTCACTTGTGTTAAGCCGCAGTCCCGGGTTGAAGTGGCGTCGGCACAGGGCCACGCGTTGCAGTATGCCTGCACATCGGACCTGCCTCCTCGAGGAATGCTGCCTGTTACCTCCAACCCCGAGAAGCAAACGGACCGCTCACTTTGAGTTTTAATTTTTAGAAAGGCATGTGTTTGGATACGCTGCTGTATATAGTTGTGTGTTTTTAATAAAGCTCTTCGCATAAACAGCTTCCTGGCAAATCTTCATTTCCTGTATAAATTCATTCATGTCCTTGATGGTAGCATAATAATTGTGTAGTAGTGTAGGATAACATAAATACACAGCATATGAATGAATAAATATATGAATGAATAAATATATGAATATTAGTGCTGTCAAATTATCATACATATCGCTAGTTAACGCGAAAATATGAACGGGCGAGGCAATTTTTTAACGGAGATTAACGCCAGGTGGTTTCATGTGGTACATTTTCCAAGTACATCCCGGGCTGCAGCCTGCGTGGAAGTTGCTGGGCTATTTTCCCTAGTCTATGCATTTTTCCATAGGGCTTTATGAGCCGAGCTCTCAAGGAAAAGACGCCATATACACTGGTGTATGCTTAGTAGTTTTTCTTAAGCCCCACCACCAACAAACAAGTTGAGTGTCTGGTAACTAGTAGCAACCTGAAATACGCTGAGAAAACAGATTACTGAGGTGAAATGGGATCTGCTACGGCACTCTTGCCATCTGTGTACGCAACAGGTCGGTATCGTGTGTGTGTGTGTGTGTGTGTGTGGGTGGGTGGGTGCTTGTGTGTGTGTTCTCATTTTTGTTAAGAGGCTGAAAAGTGGGGATTGAGGGGTACGCACATGAGAAGGTAGACGTGTTTTCAGTGCGCTCCTCCG
>JAGKQL010000067.1:4869119-4886624 GCA_018398635.1 Cyprinodon brontotheroides | reverse complement strand
CTTATAGTTAGGGTGGAGGGACCCCCATTCCATCATTCTGCTTCATTCTCTCTCTGTTCTCCTATTCTGCAGAATCTGTTAGTTCAATCTCTAACCTTCTGCTCTCTGCTTTTCCTCAGAGTAGCTTTGCCTCGTCTGTTCCTGTTTGGCTGTGACGCCATCCTTGAAAGAAACATCAGCTGTGCTGCTTCCATCAACACCCTTGTTTATAGATGTTGGAGATCGGCCTGTTTTCCAGTGTGGTCCTGTTTCTCTGACCGTGACTGAGTGGATGTGCTCTCTCGTCCCTCTGGCATGGGAGCTGCCTTCGAGCTCGTCTGCCTGGCTGTGTGTTTTACCTGGACGGGCCGCTTTTACAGCTGCTTTTTGTATCTCTGCTTCTGTCTCCTTGAACCCCAGTCGTCCTCACAGATGGCCGCCCACACTGAGCCTGGTTCTGCTGGAGGTTTCTTCCTGTTAAAGGGGAGTTTTTCCTCTCCACTGTCGCCACAAGCATGCTTAGTGTGGGGATTGTATTTTGAGTCAATGCAATCCAACTGGTTTTCCTTAGATAGAAAAACTTTTGTACCAATTTGACTGTATGATCTGGTTGAACTGTAAAAGTGCCTTGAGATGACATGTGTTGTGAATTTGGCTATATATAAATAAACTGAATTGAATTCGAATTGAATTGAATTTTGAATGAGGGTTGGGAGCCGTGCTGCTACACTAGGATTTGGATCTGGATATTCGGGCTGCTGGAAGAGTTGTCGGTTTTCACTGCAGTGTCTGCATATACCCCTGTCTGTGGCTGATGAAGGTACATTATTTTCTTTTATCTTATAGCTTTATTATGGTCGGCAGACACTTTATTGTTATTTTTTGGTTGTTACAGATTGCTGCTGCTGTATATTATGCTCTCACCAATGGGACCTTTTTTTGTTAGATGCTTTTAGTTTTGGTTTCTACTCTGAGAGTTGGAGTTGTAGCACGGGCACTACAGAACCAGAATGACCATTTATTTCTTTTATCAATAAGCCGATTTGGCACATTTCTACAGGACGCAGCGTGAGAATCATGTTTTTCTAAATTAATATGATCTTGTCTTTTCTTGTGTGTTACTAACGTGGTTTGCAGTGTGTTTCTAGAGTCTCAGATTGCTTCTTGTTTTGTCATGGGTTCCTGTGCCTTATTGGATTTTAAAGTAGAATAATAAAGTTTGTCTTCTAATTGTAAAATAATGCATAAATAAAATATATAATTTGTATACTAATTCTGTTTCCTCATTTTAAGCCAGACCTATCTATGTACATTTAATTGGGAGACCCTAGGCCACTTGATGTCATTTTTAGCGGTCTACTAGTTGGTTTAGGGCCACGTCCTCGGTCACAATCCAGGTAATTCCCCGTGTTACATGTGCATGCTGTCGTATTGGCCTCAACCTTTTTTGAGGGGGAAACAGCCCTGTTCTACGGTGGCTGAAAAGTGCAAAACACATTTACAATTCAAAAACACATTAACAAAATAAAAACAAAATAACATTTGAAGAAACAAAAATTATATTTTATGAAACAAATGTATTTTTTGAAAAAAAAGTTTAAATTTTTAAAGAAACAAATTTACATTTTTAGGAAACAAAATTCATTTTTAAAGAAGTTAGATTTTAGGTGAGAGAAAGTTTAATTTTAGAGAAAAAAAAATAAATTATAAGCGAAACAAATTTACATCTAAAAAAATTGACCGTTCGGAAACACTTGCACAAGTGCAAAGACTAAACTGCAAGAGGCAAAAAAACACTTACATAGCCAAAAAAAAAATAAACAAAAGACAGCTACACGGAAAGGGAATGTCCCAGTGGCGGATGTGACGTCACGATTACCCTGACTTTGATACAAGGCATGATAGAGTATATTTAGAGTTTATTTAACCATTAACTTGTTTGATGAATGGGTGTGCAGTGACACCTTTTGGGTGGGGGCTGTAATGACCAAGTAAGTGATTAAGCTGCTTGGACATGGCATTCCCCTACCCCGTATCATTGCTGCTTCAAAAAACAACAACTGAAAATCCCTGAAAAAGTAAGCAAGAGGAAAGGTCCTCATAAGTGTGCCAAGGGGGGGGGGGTCCCTCCTTGTTTTATGACATTTTTCGTTTTATTACATGAAATATCATGAAATCATATCATCTTATATCATTCACTATTAGTATATGGTGTGTTCTAGTCTCACTCTTACTTTTGGTGTGCAAATACGTATAATCACCAGTTACTCTGGAGAATTCACATTTGTAGAATTTCACTTTGACAATCACCTGTAGGTTCACTTAGTGATCCTTTTCAGGATCACAGGGGGGAAATGTAGTGAATTAATGCTGCACCAATGAATAGAATATAGTGGATAAATGTTTCACAATAAATACATGTATGTTATAAAGGCCAAAGAGTGTGCTCCGAATAAAAGTAAAGCAATATGTGTATGGCCATCTGCAGGTGGCTGTTTGAAGTTTGAGATAAGATTAGAAGGGACAAAGAGAGGCGTTGGAAGGGATAAAGAGAGGTGTTGGAAAGAATCCAAGGCTTAGATGCTGTGAGGTTGCAGTGTAGAGAGCCCAAAGATGAGGCCTGTTGATGAGTAATACGCATTGAGAATGGATTATTTTGACATATCAAGGTTCAACAACAAAGCTGTGCTAAAGTGTGATATATTGTGTTTTCATATCAAAGTTGTACAACAAAGCTATACCGCGCTGTGTGATGGTCAACAACAAAGTAATGTTTTAATGAAATTTTGAGCATCAAAGTTATGCATAATGTTTTAATGAAACGTTATGAAACATAAGTTATACTGGATGAAACTTTGTTTTGACATATTGATGATGAAGGTTATGCTGAGTTTTTGATGTAACTGTAATATATGTCACTATGACCTGCAAAGGGATGTCACCATGACCTGCAAAAGGACAAGGCTTTGATTAAAGAAAGGCTTTGATAGATCAGAGAAAGGCCTTGATTAAAATATGTAAAAAATATGCTTTGAGGTGGGTTTTCCACCGGTAAGAAATTGGAGATACCCGTGGAAAATAGTGCCTAAGAAAAGTGCCTAAGAATATGCAAAATAGGAGCTTGGGGAGGAGCCCCGAGCTCCAGGAGTGAATATAAGCAGGGCTGTTTCTGTATGAAAGTTAGATGAACACCGGTGTACATCTCGGGTGGTGACTTGTATTTTTGCAATAAACCACTCTGGACCGAAACCCATCTGCTTCTGCCTGATTTTTTATCATTGTTTGAAGAGTTTTCGACTACTTTTTAAGAACTTTGAATTTTTACAAGGCTTAACATAAATTTTTAAGTAGTTGGGAGGACATTCCACCCACAATATATATATATATATATATATATATATATATATATATATATATATATATATATATATGTAAATAAAAACTAACTGTTTTCAACATCTCGTGAGGTGGTATGTGTCATCCTCAAGCTCGGGTCCTCTACCAGAGGCCTGGGAGTTTGAGGGTTCTGTGCAGTATCTTAGCTGTTCCTAGGACTGGGCTCTTCTGGACTAAGATTGACAGAGACCTCTGATGTTTCACCTGGAATCTGCTGTAGCCACTCTCCCAGTTTGGGTCACAGCCCCCAGTGCTCCAATACCACTTTATAGCACCACTGCTGCTCTTACTTTCCACATCTTTTCTAGCTCCTCCTTCAGTCCTTGGTATTTCTCAAGCTTCTCGCGGTTCTTTCTTCTTTATTACCTCATAAAGTACAGCCATGGGCAGAAAAGAACAAGATGACATTGACCCATTGACTAAGTGAATTCTGAAGCTGTCGATACAGAACTATTTAAAGAACATGTAATCTGCCCGAGCTCCTTTTGTTTCCCCACAGGAAGGCCTGAAGCTCAGAGACCGAAAAGGATTAAAAATCACTGTGAAAAAATTGGGCAGCTCCGAGGTGGGGAAGGACCCTACATTGTGCACCTAGCAACCCCCACCACTGTGAAGAGATCCAGGAAAGAGAGACTGAATCCACCCACAGTCGTAAGCTGATTAAAGATTTTCCTCAGCAAGAAGCCCAGTTACCTTCACAGGGACCCCACAACTAAGGTATAGATCTGTGGTGAAGTCCAGCTTCAAAGGGGTTTGTTTTTTTTGGACCAATCGTCTCAACGCTGGTGAAGAAATCAACCTAACCCTGTCTTTTAGAGTCCTGGTTAGTGGGTGCTTCCTTGGAGGGAGAGGTAAAGATGGGAAAAACCAAAATGGTTTTGCTGCCTGGTGATGACCGTTTGACTGGTGTTCCTAGGGACTAAAACTGACTGTCTGAAACAGAGAAGGAACAGAATGGTCTTTGATGGATCCACAGCAAGTCATCCTACAGTGCCAATATGTGGTGGCAGCAATACAAGCGCATTGCTGAAGATTTGACAAAACAGACTGTTATGTTTGTACTCATATTCCTACTTCTATGCATACAACATGACTTGAAATATGCTGGTGTTTATATGCACAAGAGGAGGGAAATGTTAGGATTATTCAATGATGATTATAAAGTTGATGTGTGTGCATATGAAACATTGACGTCCTGCTTCCAGCCAGTTAGACATTACAGGGTAATTTCAGGATCATTTCAGTTTATGACCTGCCTCCAGCCAGTTGGTCATAAAGCAGGGTCATGCTGTTTTATGACCTGCATCTAGATAGATAATCATTGTAGGGTCTTCTGGCCTAAGACCCACCCATTTGCTTGGTGTTCTGTTAATAAAAAGACTCTGCTGTTCTGTTGGGGGGCAGAAAGGTAGCCGAAATGTGAGCAGGAAGCCTTTCTCCTCCTGCAGGAAGCTGTGTTGGTATGCTGCAGATTCATACCCATTTTGTCCTATATGAATTGGCCAATTTTTGAAGCTAACAGGGGGCATTTCTGCAAAGCCTACATCAAGGATGCATTTTTTTTCCAGAAAGCAAAAAGAAAAAACTATTATAGTAAGAATTAAGTTTTATTTATCTAGAAATATTGACACATTTCCAATGGCCGTTCTGTAATATGGCCGTTATATATTGTAATTCTTTACTATAAGGAAGACCAAAAACTGTAGTTAAAAGCCTTCAGCAGATCCAAAATGCTGCAGCGCCAGAGTTCTGATGAAAATGAAAAAGAGAGATCATATCTCTCCTATCCTGGCTTCTCTTCATTGGCTTCCTGATAAATCCAGAATAGAATTTAAACTCCTCCTTCTCACATATAAAGCCTTAATTGGCCAAGATATCCATCTGATATCAGAGATCTGATTGTTTTTTATGTTCCTAACAGAGCACTTTGCTCTCAATCTGCAGGTTTACCTAGTGGTTCCTAGAATTTCTAAAAGTAATGCCTAAACAACAGCTAATTTTTTGGGGGAAACAGCCCTGTTCTTTACTACTGTTAATACATATCTATCAAAATTCAGCACTCTGTTTCCTGCTGAGGTCTGAGCACCAATGACAAAGTAATTCTATCAATACATTTCTTCTAATTGTCTTTTCTCTTCGTGTGAGTTTTTCAGATTGAACGGTTATGAAGAAACTTTTTTATTTTATGAAAAGGAGCAGTGAGCAGATGGGAATTTATTCATTCACCAGGACAGCACCATCAATCCACATGATGCAAAATTAAAATATGCACAGAAAAATCTGTTAAAAAACAAAAACAATGTGAGAGACAAAAAACAAAACAAAAAAGAAAACTCCCACAGGATGCTTTGCTATTTTGCAATTCTAAACCTCCATGCTAAAGGCAGTTGTGAAACCTGATGAACTACATCGTTAAGCCCAGAGGGTAAATACTTTCTTCAGAAAAACCTATGTGTCAAAAAACAGGTGGAGTCTTATCTATTAGTTGCTCAACTCAAATAGCTGTGAAGAAAATCATTTTAACATATTTATCCTAAAAAACGTACAATCCCTTCAGCCTTTATACCTCAAAGAATTCATTTATTAAAACACCACAATACAGTCAGTCATAAAGGAAGTGATTAAATTCATAAATACATAAAATTAAAATGATTGGTTCGCTGTTGCCATGGTTCCCAATCAATATAAGATCAGTGTCTAATAATTTAAAAACTGCAATACTACAATAAAACTAGTGATCTTTTCTTTTTTGACTTGTTCAACATAAGTCACTTCTTACGCTGCCCCAAAACAAGGAAGCTATAAACATGTTAAACACAGCAAAACCTTCAAAGACAGGCCTATTTGCTAACAAATAGGCTGGCAACTGGCACTGGCCCTCTTTTGGTAAGCCTTCACAGCAACTGGCACTGGCCCTCTTTTGGTAAGCCTTCACAGCAACTGGCACTGGCCCTCTTTTGGTAAGCCTACACGGCAACTGGCACTGGCTCTCTTTTTATAAGCCTTCACAGCAACTGGCACTGGCCTTCTTTTGGTAAGCCTTCACTTTCACGGCAACTGGCACTGGCCCTCTTTTGGTAAGCCTTCACGGCAACTGGCACTGGCCCTCTTTTTATAAGCCTTTCACAGCAACTGGCACTGGCCCTCTTTTTATAAGCCTTCACAGCAACTGGCACTGGCCTCTTTTGGTAAGCCTTTGCGGCAACTGGCACTGGCCCTCTTTTGGTAAGCCTTCACGCAACTGCAACTGGCCCTGGCCCTCTTTTGCTAAGCCTTCACAGCAACTGGCACTGGCCCTCTTTTGGTAAGCCTTCACAGCAACTGGCATTGGCCCTCTTTTGGTAAGCCTTTGCAAACTGGCAGGTCTGAGCTGGCCCTCTTTTGGTAGGCCTTCATGACAACTGGACATAATCTGGCATTAAGCCCTTTTGGTAAGCCTTCAAGGAAACTGGCAACTGGCCCTCTTTTTAAAACCTTCAAAGCCTTCACAAATAGGGCGGCAACTGGCACTGGCCCTCTTTTGTAAGCCTTCGCAGCAACTGGCACTGGCCCTCTTTTTGTAAGCCTTCACAGCAACTGGCACTGGCCCTCTTTTGGTAAGCTTTCACAGCAACTGGCACTGGCCCTCTTTTAGTAAGCCTTTGGTGGCAACTGGCACTGGCCCTCTTTTTGTAAGCCTTCATGGCAACTGGCACTGGCCCTCTTTTTGTAAGCCTTTGCAGCACTGGCCTTCTAATAATAATTCACGGCTCATCTCCTCTGTTAGTCCTCCTGCTGTTCTACATTTCTTAGCTTTCAATTATGTCTGTGCCTTCTTTGCTTGCTGTCGTATTGGCCTAAACATCAGCTAATTTTTGGGGGGGAAACAGCCCTGTTCTTTACTACTGTTCATGCATATCTATCAAAATTCAGCGCTCTGTTCCCTGCCGAGGTCTGAGCTCCATTGACAAAGTAATTGTATCAATACATTTCTTCTAATTGTCCTTTCTCTTCGTGTGAGTTTTTCAGATTGAACGTTATGAAGACATTTTTTGAAAAGGAGCAGTGAGCAGAAGGGAATTTATTCATTCACTAGGAAAGCACCATCAATTCACATGATGCAAAATTACAATATGCACAGAAAAATCTGTTAAAAAACAAAAACCATGTGAGAGACAAAAAACAAAACAAAAAAGAAAACTCCTACAGGATTCTTTGCTATTTTGCAATTCTAAACCTCCATGCTAAAGGCTGTTGTGAAACCTGATGAAATACATCGTTAAGCCCAGAGGGTAAATACTTTCTTCAGAAAAACCTATGTGTCAAAAAACAGGTGGAGTCTTATCTATTAGTTGCTCAACTCAAATAGCTGTGAAGAAAATCATTTTAACATATTTATCCTAAAAAACGTACAATCCCTTCAGCCTTTATACCTCAAAGAATTTATTTATTAAAACACCACAATACAGTCAGTCATAAAAGGAAGTGATTAAATTCATAAATACATAAAATTAAAATGATTGGTTTGCTGTTGCCATGGTTCCCAATCAATATAAGATCAGTGTCTAATAATTTAAAAACTGCAATACTACAATAAAACTAGTGATCTTTTCTTTTTTGACTTGTTCAACATAAGTCACTTCTTACACTGCCCCAAATCAGAGAAGCTAAAAAAATGTTAAACATATCAAAACCTTCAAAGACAGGCCTATTTGCTAACAAATAGGCTGGCAACTGGCACTGGCCCTCTTTTGCTAAGCCTTCGCGGCAACTGGCACTGGCCCTCTTTTTGTAAGCCTTCACTGCAACTGGCACTGGCCGTCTTTTGGTAAGCCTTCACGGCAACTGGCACTGGCTCTCTTTTTGTAAGCCTTCACAGCAACTGGCCCTCTTTTTGGTAAGCCTTTGCGGCAACTGGCGCTGGCCCTCTTTTGGTAATCCTTCACGGCAACTGGCACTGGCCCTCTTTTTGTAAGCCTTCACATCAACTGGCACTGGCCGTCTTTTGGTAAGCCTTCACGGCAACTGGCCCTTTTTTGGTAGGCCTTTGCGGCAACTGGCCCTTGCCCTCTTTTGGTAAGCCTTTGCAGCAACTGGCCATGGCCCTCTTTTTGTAAGCCTTCACAGCAACTGGCAAGGGCCCTCTCTTAGTAAGCCTTCATGGCAACTGGCACCTGTCTTTGGTAAGCCTTTGTGGCAACTGGCATTGGCCCCTTTTTGGTAAGCCTTCGGGGCAACTAGCTCTGGCACTCTTTTTTTAAGCCTTCACAGCAACTGGCCCTGGCCTTTTTTTGTAAGCCTTCGCTGTAACTGGCCTTGCCCTCTTTTTGTAAGCCTTCAGAAAAACTGGCACTGGCCCTCTTTTGGTAAGCCTCCATGGCAACTAGCACTGGCCCTCTTTTATAGTCCTTCACGGCAACTGGCCATGGCCCTCTTTTCGTAAGCCTTCTCTGTAACTGGCACTGGCCCTCTTTTCGTAAGCCTTTGCAGCACTGGCCTTCTAATAATCATTCACGGCTCATCTCCTCTGTTAGTCCTCCTGCTGTTCTACATTTCTTAGCTTTCAATAATATTTGTGCCTTCTTCTTTGCTGTCCTATTGGCCTAAACATCAGCTAATTTTTGGGGGGGAAACAGCCCTGTTCTTTACTACTGTTCATGCATATCTATCAAAATTCAGCGCTCTGTTCCCTGCCGAGGTCTGAGCTCCATTGACAAAGTAATTGTATCAATACATTTCTTCTAATTGTCCTTTCTCTTCGTGTGAGTTTTTCAGATTGAACTTTATGAAGAAATTTTTTGAAAAGGAGCAGTGAGCAGAAGGGAATTTATTCATTCACTAGGAAAGCACCATCAATCCACATGATGCAAAATTACAATATGCACAGAAAAATCTGTTAAAAAGCAAAAACCATGTGAGAGACAAAAAACAAAACAAAGAAGAAAACTCCTACAGGATGCTTTGCTATTTTGCAATTCTAAACCTCCACGCTAAAGGCTCTTGTGAAACCTGATGAAATACATCGTTAAGCCCAGAGGGTAAATACTTTCTTCAGAAAAACCTATGTGTCAAAAAACAGGTGGAGTCTTATCTATTAGTTGCTCAACTCAAATAGCTGTGAAGAAAATCGTTTTAACATATTTATCCTAAAAAACGTATAATCCCTTCAGCCTTTATACCTCAAAGAATTTATTTATTAAAACACCACAAAACAGTCAGACAAAAAGGAAGTGATTAAATTAAAAAATACGTAAAATTAAAATTATTGGTTTGCTGTTGCCATGGTTCCCAATCAATATAAGATCAGTGTCTAATAATTTAAAAACTGCAATACTACAATAAAACTAGTGATCTTTTCTTTTTTGACTTGTTCAACATAAGTCACTTCTTACACTGCCCCAAATCAGAGAAGCTAAAAAAATGTTAAACATATCAAAACATTCAAAGACAGGCCTATTTGCTAACAAATAGGCTGGCAACTGGCACTGGCCCTCTTTTGCTAAGCCTTAACGGCAACTGGCACTGGCCCTTTTTTTGTAAGCCTTCGCTGCAACTGGTACTGGCCGTCTTTTGGTAAGCCTTCACGGCAACTGGAACTAGCTCTCTTTTGGTAGGCCTTTGCGGCAACTGGCCCTCTTTTGGTAAGCCTTTGCGGCAACTGGCGCTGGCCCTCTTTTTGTAATCCTTCACGGCAAATGACACTGGCCCTCTTTTCTTAAGCCTTCACATCAACTGGCACTGACCGTCTTTTAGTAAGCCTTCACGGCAACTGGCCCTTTTTTGGTAGGCCTTTGCGGCAACTGGCCCTTGCCCTCTTTTGGTAAGCCTTTGCAGCAACTGGCCATGGCCCTCTTTTTGTAAGCCTTCACTGCAAATGGCACGGGCCCTCTTTTGGTAAGCCTTCACAGCAACTGGCAAGGGCCCTCTCTTAGTAAGCCTTCATGGCAACTGGCCCTGTTTTGGTAAGCCTTTGTGGCCACTGGCATTGGCCCCTTTTTGTAAGCCTTCGGGGCAACTAGCTCTGGCACTCTTTTTTTAAGCCTTCACAGCAACTGGCCCTGGCCTTTTTTTGTAAGCCTTCGCTGTAACTGGCCGTTGCCCTCTTTTTGTAAGCCTTCAGAAAAACTGGAACTGGCCCTCTTTTGGTAAGCCTCCATGGCAACTAGCACTGGCCCTCTTTTTATAGTCCTTCACGGCAACTGGCCATGGCCCTCTTTTCGTAAGCCTTCTCTGTAACTGGCACTGGCCCTCTTTTCGTAAGCCTTTGCAGCACTGGCCTTCTAATAATCATTCACGGCTCATCTCCTCTGTTAGTCCTCCTGCTGTTCTACATTTCTTAGCTTTCAATTATATTTGTGCCTTCTTCTTTGCTGTCCTATTGGCCTAAACATCAGCTAATTTTTTTGGGGGAAACAGCCCTGTTCTTTACTACTGTTCATGCATATCTATCAAAATTCAGCGCTCTGTTCCCTGCCGAGGTCTCAGCTCCATTGACAAAGTAATTGTATCAATACATTTCTTCTAATTGTCCTTTCTCTTCGTGTGAGTTTTTCAGATTGAACTTTATGAAGAAATTTTTTGAAAAGGAGCAGTGAGCAGAAGGGAATTTATTCATTCACTAGGAAAGCACCATCAATTCACATGATGCAAAATTACAATATGCACAGAAAAATCTGTTAAAAAACAAAAACCATGTGAGAGACAAAAAACAAAACAAAAAAGAAAACTCCTACAGGATGCTTTGCTATTTTTCAATTCTAAACCTCCATGCTAAAGGCTGTTGTGAAACCTGATGAAATACATCGTTAAGCCCAGAGGGTAAATACTTTCTTCAGAAAAACCTATGCGACAAAAAACAGGTGGAGTCTTATCTATTAGTTGCTCAACTCAAATAGCTGTGAAGAAAATCATCTTGACATATTTATCCTAAAAGACATACGATCCCTTCAGCCTTTATACCTCAAAGCATTTATTTATTAAAACGCAACAATACAGTCAGACATAAAGGAAGTGATTAATTTAAAGCTACAGTGGTTAATTTTTAGTGACATCTAACGTCCAGACTGCAGATGCGCCAACATGAACATCTCCCCACCACCACCCGCTTCTCCCCAACGATGCGAGCGTTACGGACAAAATGTCTTCCACGACATCCGCATCACCTACCTTCTCAAGTGATGAGGTTTGTTTACATAGATAATTTTACAGATAGTATTCTCAGGCATAATACTGCCATCTATTGTTCAGTACCATCTCAGTTCATCTCTCTCAACTTGCGTAGTTACTTTTCGGCGTAATGAAGCGTCTACCAATGCGCTAGTTTGTTGGCTCTCGCTGCCGTAAGCGCAAAAATGTCTGCCTCCATGGCTGCGAGACCCGCTCTATGTAATTATAAATAGCGAATTCTAAGGCAAGCAAATATTAAGGTTAAGAGGCTGAGCTCATAGATGATGATAAAATAACATAGTTATGTATAATATATTTCATTTCTGACTGTATATCCCTGTAATTATTACACACTGTAGCTTTAAAAATACGTAAAATTAAAATGATTGGTTTGCTGTTGCAATGGTTCCCCATCAATATAGGATCAGTGTCTAATCATTTAAGAACTGCAATACTACAATAAAACTAGTGATCGTTTCTACTTTGACTTGTTCAACATAAGTCACTTCTTACACTGCCCCAAAACAGAGAAACTATAAACATGTTAAACAAATCAAAACATTCAAAGACAAGCCTATTTGCTAACAAATAGGCTGGCAACTCGCACTGGCCCTCTTTTTATAAGCCTTCACAGCAACTGGCACTGGCCCTCTTTTGCTAAGCCTTAACGGCAACTGGCACTTTCTCTTTTTTTGGTAAGCCTTCGCTGCAACTGGCCCTGGCCCTCTTTTGGTAAGCTTTCACGGCCACTGGCATTGGCCCCCTTTTTATTAGCCTTGACAGCTACTGGCACTGGCTGTCTTTTGGTAAGCCTTCATGGCAACTGGCACTAGCTCTCTTTTGGTAGGCCTTTGCAGCAACTGGCCCTCTTTTGGTAAGCCTATGCGTTAACTGGCACTGGCCCTCTTTTTATAAGCCTTCACAGCAAATGACACTGGCCCTCTTTTCGTAAGCCTTCACAGCAAATGTTACTGGCCGTCTTTTAGTAAGCCTTCACCGCAACTGGCCCTTTTTTGGTAGGCCTTTGCGGCAACTGGCCCCGGCCCTCTTTTGGTAAGCCTTTGCAGCAACTGGCCATGGCTCTCTTTTTGTAAGCCTTCACATGAACTGGCACTGGCACTCTTTTGGTAAGCCTTCACAGCAACTGGCAAGGGCCCTCTTTTAGTAAGCCTTCATGGCAACTGGCCCTGTTTTGGTAAGCCTTTGTGGCCACTGGCATTGGCCCCTTTTTGTAAGCCTTCAGGACAACTAGCACTGGCCCTCTTTTTGTAAGCCTTCGCTGTAACTGGCCCCTGCCCTCTTTTAGTAAGCCTTCAGAAAAACTGGCACTGGCCCTCTTTTGGTAAGCCTCCATGGCAACTGGCATTGGCCCTCTTTTTGTAGTCCTTCATGGCAACTGGCCATGGCCCTCTTTTCGTAAGCCTTCTCTGTAACTGGCCCTGGCCCTCTTTTGGTAGGCCTTCATGCCAACTGGCACTGGCCCTCTTTTTGTAGTCCTTCACGGCAACTGGCCATGGCCCTCTTTTCGTAAGCCTTCTCTGTAACTGGCCCTGGCCCTCTTTTGGTAGGCCTTCATGCCAACTGGCCCTGGCCCTCTTTTGGTAGGCCTTCATGCCAACTGGCACTGGCCCTCTTTTAGTAGGCCTTTGCTGCAACTGTCCCTGTTTTGGTAAGCGTGAGAATCATGTTTTTCTAAATTAATATGATCTTGTCTTTTCTTGTGTGTTACTAACGTGGTTTGCAGTGTGTTTCTAGAGTCTCAGATTGCTTCTTTTTTTGTCACGGGTTCCTGTGCCTTATTGGATTTTAAAGTAGAATAATAAAGTTTGTCTTCTAATTGTAAAATAATGCATAAATAAACTATATAATTTGTATACTTATTCTGTTTCCTCATTTTAAGCCAGACCTATCTATGTACATTTAATTGGGAGACCCTAGGCCACTTGATGTCATTTTAAGCGGTCTACTAGTTGGTTTAGGGCCACGTCCTCGGTCACAATCCAGGTAATTCCCCCGTGTTACATGTGCATGCTGTCATATTGGCCTCAACCTCTGCAATTTTTTGAGGGGAAACAGCCCTGTTCTACGGTGGCTGAGAAGTGCAAAACACATTTACAATTCAAAAACACATTAACAAATGAAAAATAAATTAACATTTGAAGAAACAAAATTTTATTTCATGAAACAAATGTATTTTTTGAAAAGAAAGTTTAAATTTTTAAAAACAAATTTACATTTTAGCAACAAAAATTTTACATTTTAGGAAACAAATTTACATTTTAAATAAAGTTATATTTTAGGTGAGAGAAAGTTTCATTTTTGAAAACAAAATACATTATAAGGGAAACAAATTTACATCTAAAAAATTGACCGTTCGGAAACACTTGTACAAGTGCAAGTACAAAAGGACTGCAAGTGGCAAAACACAGTTACATAGCCAAAAACAAATTAACAAAGACGGCTACGGGAAATTTTGGAATGTCCCACTGGCTGGATGTGACGATCCACGATTACCCCCTGACTTGTAGTACAAACAGCTCAATCTGTAGTCCTCCTGCTTCACGTGAAAAGTCAGCGGCGATTTTAGAATGAAAGAATTGCACTGAAGCTGTTTTTCTTAAGCTTACGCTAACCGAACAATGTTTTGCCCTTATTGTAGAGCACATTTCAGCCAATTTACACCATTTTGTTCTTCGCAAGGGCGGTCTCTGGAACTTTTATGGGACACAAGCAGCAGTGACGTCACGTCTGGCCTACTGGGACATTCCCCTTTCCGTGTAGCCGTCTTTTGTTAATTTGTGTTTGGCTATGTAACTGTGTTTTGCCACTTGCAGTTTTGTCTTTGCACTTGTACAAGTGTTTCCGAACGGTCAATTTTTTAGATGTAAATTTGTTTCCCTATAATGTATTTGTTTTTCTCTCTAAAATGAAACTTTCTCTCACCTAAAATCAGACTTATTTAAAATGTGAATTTGTTTCCTAAAATGTAAATTTTTTGCTAAAATGTAAATTTGTTTTTAAAAATTTAAACTTTTTCGAAAATACATTTGTTTCATAAAATATAATTTTGTTTCTTCAAATGTTATTTTGTTTTTTATTTGTTAGTGTGTTTTTGAATTGTAAATGTGTTTTGCACTTCTCAGCCACCGTACTGTTCTTTACTACTGTTCATGCATTTCTATCAAAATTCAGCGCTATGTTTCCTGCCAAGGTCTGAGCGCCAATGACAAAGTAATTGTATCAATACATTTCTTCTAATTGTCTTTTATTTTTTGAAAAGGAGCAGTGAGCAGAAGGGAATTTATTCATTCACCAGGACAACACCATCAATGCACATG
Source organism: Cyprinodon brontotheroides (assembly GCA_018398635.1). Classification (NCBI taxonomy): domain Eukaryota; kingdom Metazoa; phylum Chordata; class Actinopteri; order Cyprinodontiformes; family Cyprinodontidae; genus Cyprinodon; species Cyprinodon brontotheroides. The sequence goes on along the minus strand of JAGKQL010000067.1, from coordinate 4,871,766 downwards.
ATGCAAATTAAAATATGTACAGAAAAATCTGTTAAAAAAAACAAAAATCATGTGAGAAAAAAAAAAGAAAAAAAATCCTACAGGAGGCTTTGGCATTTTGCAATTCTAAACCTTCATATCGTTACACCCAGAGGGCAAATACTTTCTTCTTTGGCATTTTGCAATTCTCTACGCTCTAAAACTGTGAATTGCAAAAGCTCTTCTTATCAGGTGGTTTAACATGACGTTAAGCCCAGGAGGTAAAAAATTTAAACAGTTTTTTTAAAGAAGAGCAGGTGGGGCCTCGGTTCCTTATAACTGACAAACTCTTCGGTGGTGCAAAAATGTTTTCATTTTCAGTTTGCAGTTTTTCATATTCATCTGCTTCTTGAGTAGGCGTTTGGGCAAAGTCTGTCTGCATAAAAAGGCACAGATTCCACAATCAGATCATCTGACAGAGCTGGAACGCCTGCCTGCAGAGCTTCTCCTACTCCAACAGACGGTAAGACGGTTTCCTCTCATCCACTTTAAAGCAGCCTCTCCAATCTCAGGCTCTACTTTACAGCAGCTTCAACATCTAAATATGAAGCCGCACAGATTTCTGCTCCTTTAGAGCTTCTGTACCTTCATGTAGATTTTTATACCTTTTTCTAAAAATCTACATAAACAAATGACAAATAGCTTTTGATACAAATGTCAAAAGCTGTTTGAAATAGGTAACTCTGCAATGCAATCACTGCCAACAGGTGTATTAAAATATTTTTTATTTTAAAAACAGAATGTTGCAGGTACACATAAAAAAGACAAAAAGTAAAACAACAAATAAATCTTCCAAAACTGGCAGTGTTTTTTTTACAACCAGCTGACATCTTGTTGGTGTAGAAGGTTAAAGGGGCCAAAATGAAAAAAAAAGAAAATCTGTGATAAAATAAAAAGATAAATGCACCATGATTACATTTACAATGAAATAAGGAAATATGAAATCAAACATTTAATAAACTATTAATTTATTTATTACATTCTTCAAACAGTTGAATGTGCCATTAAATAATGAAATGTAAAATGATAAAAGGTGTGTAATTACATAATAAGATAAACCTTTTAAAATTGGAAATTACTTAGATTTCATTTTTTTTCAACAAAATAACTAGATGTCATCGTTTCGATCTGTATTTATCTATTTCATGAGGAAAAAAGTGAAAACAATTTTTTACTGTCAGCTTCACTCATCAAACTCAGTGGGCGGGGCCAAGGTCATTACTATAGAGACATCTACTTGGCTGAAGACAACTCGTTCCTGTTTTTTTTGTTATTTTTTTTTTTAACTCATTTTAACTTTAAGATAAACTCTATCACCTAAAAGAAGGAAATAAGCATGTCCCTGCTATGTAATATATCTGATAATCTGGAACGAGAGCTTGCTGTGATGTAGGTTGCGGGCATAGGCTTAATTAGACTCAGAAATTAGTAAGACTGCATCAAGACATTTTAAATATCAAACTATAGATATTGAGGTAGGAGTTGCACCCAATCTGGAACAGATAAAGTCCAACACCTTTTTGTAAAGCCTACTTTTTCTGGTAAAAATCATGACTTTAGAAAAAAGCAATAAATGAAGAAACTCCGTCCTGCTGAGCGATAAGCAGCCAATCGGGTGTCAGGATCTCTGTGGAAGCAGCCCTAGTCCCACCTAGAGATGAGTGAAGTTGACTGTTTTCTGTCCAAACACTTTTTGAATAAATATTTTGAATAAATATATTAAAGGTAAATTTGATTATCTATTAGAGAAACAAACAAACCTAAATCAAATCATTGCCTCATGACAAGTTCTTTACACTTTTAATGATTTAATTATACATTTGATTTTTTTAATCAAACATTTAATGGTACAGTTGTTTATTTTATATTAACTTTTATTATTTCACACTATACATATTTATAGAAATATGTCCCTTTTAACCCTGTATCATGATGTGAGGGTCATAGAAAGAAGAAGGGAAGGCCTTTACCCTTTAGTAAAGAAAAGCTAAATTCATATCAAAATGTATTTTTTTTCTCTACATCAGTGCATAATTGATCATATATAAACACAATTTTTTATATAGGTATATATATATATATATATATATATATATATATATATATATATATATATATATATATATATATATATATATATATATATATATATGTATATATATGTATATATATGTATATGTATGTATATATGCGTATATATGTATGTATATATGTATATATATGGCATATATGTATATGTATATTATATATGTATATGTATACCAAACATATGTATATATAAGGTGTATATATAAGGTATATGTATATATATGTATGTATGTGTATATATACATACATACATGGATATATATTTACATATGTATCTGTATGTATGTATATGAATGTGTGAATATATATAATGTTCAATTTTTATTTTTTGCTTTTACTCATTTCTTATTAGGTTTCCTTTGGCTGTTTGAAAGTTTAAATGATTACCTCTTATGGTTAATTTTTCCATAAACTTAGTGTTTTTCATGTGTTTTTTGCAGAATTCCATTCTTGGATTTCCTGTGATTCCGTTGCTAGGTTTTGTGCCTATTTTCCCACACCGGTTCTTCCAGCTATTCCACTGTAAGTTCTTGGTTCTTAT
>JAGKQL010000067.1:4850981-4865706 GCA_018398635.1 Cyprinodon brontotheroides | reverse complement strand
CCTGAGCCACTCTAACTATAAGCTTTATCAAAAAGAGGAAAGTTTTAAGCCTAATAGCCTTAAAAGTAGACAGGTGTCTCTGCCTCACGGACTAAAACTGGTAGTTGGTTCCACAGGAGAGGAGCCTGAGAACTAAAGATCTGCCTCCCATTCTACTTTTAGAAATTCTAGGAACCACTAGTAAACCTGCAGACTGAAAGCGAAGTGCTCTGTTAGGAAAATAAGTAACAATCAGATCTCTGATATCAGATGGAGCTTGGCCATTTAAGGCTTAATGTGAGATATATCTTATAATAATGAGCTAAGAATTTACCTGCATTAATTTTCAATCTCACATTAAATGCTCATATCCTGTATTAAAGTAGATGTTTATCTCACAAGGATGTATTTATTTACTCACATCGCTGTTTATTTATTTATTTTGAGCAATTTTGTGTTTCTTAAATAAAGAAACAAAGAAAGAGTTAAATACCAGTGGCGGCCGGCCCATAGAGGGCGCTGGGGCACCGCCCTCCCTGATAATAAGAGAGAAACGTAAAATATATTTTTAGAAATTAACCCATAAATGTCAGTTTTGCTCTCTAGAGTGTGTATCTATAAGCAAAACTAATTATATAAACTACATTTCCCTACCTACTGTCATTAATTTGTGGATTTCCACACACAGACTCCTACCGTCTCTGTCTTGGGGCACTGATCAGACTGCCCCACATTTGCAGAGAATCTAACAATCATGTACTATTGCTAGGTGAATTTAATGGCCAATCAGCGCCTCAGAACTTTATGGTCTTGGGGCTCGGAAATGACTGCCCTTTAACAGGCTTCTGCACCCAATGCAGGTGCAGACAATTAGAGGGACGATGGCTTAAGCGTAACGAGCGAGATGCAGCTTCTACCAAATTCGGCAAGATCCTTATTTATCTACCCGCTTGCCAGAAGAACATCCCTGTTGTAGGATATGAAAATTTCATGTCATGGTTATTGTGACCAAAATCATTACTGTTACTGTTATTATATCAGAGATGGGGACTGAAGTTTGTGACTGGCACTTAGAGTCGCACTTAAGTAGTATATTTAATGACTTTTAGACTCGACTTAGACTTCGCGGATTTCTGACTTATGAACAATATTTTATTTTTTAAGTGTTTTTGTTTTACTAACTTCGACGCTGATCGCCGCTTCGCTTTAACCGCATACAGCAGAGTGCAAAAATAAAATATAAAACCGCAGAGGGGCTGTCAAACTGTCACGTAGCACTGACGCCACTGCTACGTGAACGCTTACGCGACATATATGCCTCAGCTACCAAGTGGCAGATGCATGCCATGATCGACAAGCCAAGCTTTAAAATACTTCATGTCGTAGAGGAGAAAAAAATATGTTGTGAATAATGTTGTGAATTGGCACTTTAAATAAATAAACTGAATTGAATTTAAAATACTGCCCGCCAAGTCAAGTCGGTTCTGTCTGTTCCAGGGCATTAAGTTACAAAAAGTTATTACCTTACAATGTTTCTTTTATGAAAGAATTGTTATTGTCCTGTGGTATTTATTTAGGGTTTTTCTTTATCTGTTGTAGTTGCTAACTTCATATGTATTAATAAAAAGCAGGATTGTGATTGTTTTTTTCCCACAGTCCCTCATTTTCACTTAAAAATAAAAGAGCAGACATTTACTCCTAAAACTAGAAAAAGTTGTAACCACAAATGTCAGGTAAATACTGTAAGAAAGATGCAAAATTTAACTGGAAAAAAAATTGCGTGTGTGCTTTTTTTAAATTGTATTTTTCATTTACCAGTTCAAGATAATGATCATTCCATAGATATAATAGTAACCTTTAAGCTATACCGTCTCAGTGACGGAGATGAAAACACAAGGAGAAACAAGCAAGCACGAAAATTATTGCACTTATTTTAATTAATTGAGTGATTAGAATTTATTGTGCGATTAATTGATAATTGTGACAGGCCTTCTCAAGACCTGTCACAATTATCAAGATTATTAGACTTGACTTGGACTTGAGCTCTCAAGACTTGAGACTTGACTTGGACTTGCAAAAAATGATTTGTGAACATGTCTGTATTATATAGTAAATTAAATCATTACTGTTAAATTGTATTTATTGTCCAATTGTTTATTTGAATTCTTATTCTGGATTAGTTGGAGACATACACTAGGCTATATCAGCCCCACCAGAAATATTTTTCACCAGCCGCCACTGTTAAATACTTATCAGAGAGAAAGAGTTGTTTAAGAAAGTTGATTGAAAATGATTCTTTTTAAAATGTTTTTCATTGTTTCTCTTTCAGTTCAACATGTCCTTGATCAGCAGTGATTCTGAACTGGTCTCCATGAGCCGTTTCTTAACTGACTTCCCCTCCATAAAGTTGGAAGGGGAGCAAGAGCTCCGACTCCATGAAATGCTGGTAAAGCTGAATGACCGACTTTTTGACTATATGAGCAAGACCTCTACAACAACATTGGAATTTAAGTATGAGGAAGCTGTTATAGAGAAAATAGTCGAGCTCACTAGGAGCGGCAGTTTAAATATCGCAATGGAGAGCTCCATGGTTAAAAGTTTGAAACAGCAGATCAGCGAACTGAAGAGAAGGTAAGATATTAATAATTTTTTTTTCCAATTTCCCAGAAGTCCATGAAGAGATTTAATGTTTGTATTTGTCCCTCGTCACAGACCCTCTGAAATTCTCTGTAATTCTGGGAATATTGTCAGCGTGGAAAATAAACTCTCTGTTGTCAGAACTCTGAGCTACTGGGCTGACATTATTCCCTAAATTACAGAGGAGAAATGAAAAGAACACAGCAATGTTTCGGAAATCACTTGAAGCATGTAGTTATCCAAACTGGGTTTTGCAGCACTGGTGGCTCGTATTTTTGGTAAGTAGGCTGACAGGAAAGGGGGAATGAGACATGCAGCAAAGGACCACCTGTCAGATTTGAACCCAGGTGGATTGTCTGGAGGTTTTTTAAGTTTAAAGAAAAACGCTGAGGTGTAAACAGAGATATCCAAAATATCGTAATTCCATATGTGTAAGGAATTTCTGAGAAACAACATAGAGATGAATTTCAAACCCAACAAAACTGGTTGATCCTAAAGACAGAGCCAAACCTAAGCTGAGCCATGTTGTTTATGTCATGATTTAATCAAGTGCTCTGACTCACATGCAGAAAACAAACACAGAGAGACCAGGGAAAAGTTTAACAGGTTTATTGAGAAGGATGAGATGAGTCCAGTGTAGCTCTGAACACTGTTCAACCGGAACTGGAAAGTGAGGGGAAGACACTGCGGTTAGTTCAGGCTCAGTGGGAAATTTGATTCTTGAACTTGAAGAGGAGAAATAGATAGCTGACTCACATTTCCAGAAAAAGGTGTCTCTTATTGACTCCAGTCAGTGTGGGATGGTCCAGTGTTTGTCTTGTTTGATGAAGGGTGGACAGGGTTTACCGAGAATGCGGTTGTATGTTGGTGAACGGACAAACTGACTGCCACTTAGATTTCCTGCGGTACTTGAACGGGTTGTTGTGGAGATGAATCCCCTTCTCAGAGAGAAGCCCCAAACGATCCTTAGGAAAAAAGAGTTGATCAGAACCACAAACTTGAATCCTCAGCTTAGCTTGATTCTCAGAAGATCCTTCCAGGGGAGCATAGGCGGATCTACTGGGGTGGCATAGGGTGGCAAATGCCCCCCTAAATGACAGCCTTGCCACCCCTGCTGCCACCCCAGTTGGCTGTAGGGATGGCGAGGCTTATAAATTATGGATCATTTGAGAATTACGACCGCTAATTTCCAATGTCGGACTGCAGTGAATGCAGCACGAGATGACGCGAGAGCGACTGAGACTGATTGTTTTGAAAACCGAATGGGGCAAAGCGAGGGAGCCAGGGGTGATGGGGAGAGGAGACACAGGATGAAACAGGTAAAAACTGATTAACTATCTATGGAGAAATGAAATCATAATGAAAGCACAATGTTGCTAGCATAGCTGCAATGCTGATTTTAAGATGATAAAAATCAGGTTGCAGAACGTTATTTCTCTAACTATGATGTTAGTTAGGCCTGATGTCTCAGGCTCATAAAGACATATTTGCGGTCAACTATGACAGAAAAGAGACGATCAAGTTTGGTTGAACTCAATTCAAAACGCACAAAGGGATTGGATCTAAAGAAATAAGCGTTTTGCTGAGCAACATGGAAATCACTGCATTCAGCTGTTATAGTCATGTTAACTTTATGTTCTGATCTCTGGTGAGCCTTTACAGAGCTGCTGCATTTTCTTTTGGCACCTGAGAAAATCTGATATTTCCTTTAATAAAACCAAAAGAGTTAAAAAGTTAAAATGTGATACTGGTGTGAATCCTGCTTAATATGAAGCAGTGTTGTTGTTTCTTTTTTTTTGTATATATAATATGAAATTATCCAGAAATGACCCGTATGAACCTACTCACAAGCAAATTGTATTTTTTATGTTGCTTCTTTTCAGATTTGTGGAGATTTTTATGTAACAAACAGTACCTGCCTTTTTGTTGATTTGTTGATACAGCAGTATGGAGGACCAACTCTGCCATATTTAAAAATAAATACAGAAATAAATAAATGCTTAATAAATAAATAAGCATACAATTAATTGCTACCAAAAATACAAACAACAAATAAATGTAATTAGAAATTTAATTATACAGCTAGTCATAAAGGTATATAACTCTTTTAATTGGCTTCTTTATTTCTTTTTGCCTTTTTAATATTTACCTTATTTATTTTTTGTCATTTATTATTTTCAACTTCATTTTTTCATTACTTATATTTTTAAGTATTTATTTATGTGCATGTTATCATATTTTTGTCTGTTTTATTCTTCCTTTTGTATTTTTTTTACCCTAGTTATTTCTTCGCCGCTATTTCTTTCTGCCTGCCCTTTTAACATTTCTGCCTGCCATTATAATATAATTTCTAATTACATTTATTTGTTGATTGTATTATTTTCGGTGGCAATTAATTGTATGCTTATTTATTTATTGAGCATTTATTTATTTCTGTATTTATTTTTAAATATGGCAGAGTTGGTCCTCCATATGCAGCTCTATCTACAGCATATTTACATGCATGAAATGTCCCTTTCATGTTGCCTTAACTGCTGTATGTCAAGTTACTGAGGAACAAATGGGGTAAATGTGTGTTCAGAGTAAACATTACATAGATGTCTGGTACCTTGTTCGGGTGCCTTGACCCATTTATTTCTACTGTGTAGTAATGCTCACTTTAGTCCAGCTCAGTCCATAGATCTCTGATGGGGAACTTTTCTTTCTATAGTTTCTTCTTGTGCAAATGCTGCAAAGCTGCCTCTCTGACAGTCAATCTCACACATCTGCGACTCAGCCCCTGTGTCTTACCGTAATACCTTTCCTGTCATAATGCCCCTCTAGAAGTAGTGTTATCATTCTTTTATCTCCTATTAAGTGAGATCTCATTGTATGATGTATTTCTAATATGAACTGTTTCAAATGAAACACTAGTGCTGTACATACTATTCTCTACCTTTCAAACTGTGATAACCTGTGATTAAATTCTACAGTGTAAACAAATGCCATATGTTGCCACCCCTAAAAAATTCCTGCCCCCCTCTTGCCACCCCATAAATATTTTTCTAGATCCGCCCCTGATAGGGGAGAGAAAGGTCAGGAAACATCCAGTTTGCAGGATGACTTCCTGCCAAGAGGCAAAGACAAAACAGCTGGTGGCTTAAAACTCAGGTAGACAAAAAACTCAGTTTGACTCAGCAAAACTCAGCTTGGCTAGAGTACCCCAAAACTGGCAAACAGTCTGTCGTCGCAGGTAGTGGCAGTCAGCAGCTTAAGAGCCCCGTTAATGAGGTAACCCTCCGCAGGTGTGTGAGGAAGCCAACCAGAATCAGGCGCCACCTGGTGGAGGAAGGAAGACAAACACAAACCACACAGACTGGAATCCTAACAGTTTATGTGATCCTGTACTGTGTTCCTATATGGGGGAATTCATATAAAAATTTGTCATGACTCAGTGCTTTTTGGTTCTGGTTAAGTTATACTTTTTATTCTTGTCTTCCTGTGTTTTCTAGTGCATTGGGTTGATTTCCATTTGGTTTTATTCTAGTGTTTTGTTTTTTGAGTGCTTTTGTATTTCTTGAGTTACTCTCTGTTGCCCCCTTGTGTTTGTTTCATCTCCCTTGGATTCCTCTAGACGCTTCTATCCACACCTGTTCCTTGTCAGCTCATTAGTCCAGTCTCTGTTCTGTCTCCCATATATACTCTCCCTATACAGCCACTCAGTGCAGGTTCCTGGTTGTTGTTTTTGCTGTTTCCTCATCTCCGGCTCCCCATGTGAGTTTTTGGTTCCTTGTATTTTTGTGCTTTGGATTTTTGCCTCATTTAACTCATCAAATATGTCAAGACTCATCTCTGCCTCCTGATCTCTGCATTTGGGTCCTTAAAATCCTCTACCCCATCGTGACACAATTATGCGAATGCATGGAGCAGCATAGAAGAGGCAATAACTCTGGACAAGACTAAGCTGTTCAATCGTCTGGGTGTGTGGTTGGTTATTCACCTGAAGCCAAAACACGAAGCACCACGGCCAGTCGTTCGGGAAAACTGACGTGTGAACTGTGTGCCGTCCGCCGTTGGATGAGGGGTTGTAGATGGCGAACAAGCTTGTCAAACCGACACACGGACACCAACTATCCTAGCTAGTTCATGATTGTCCCTCTCTCGTTGAGGTGTGGAATAACATAGCACAGACCACGCTTCAAAATTGGACATAATGGTTATACTCCCTGCTCTGCGGGAGTATAACCAGCCCTTAAGGGACACGCCTTTGGGGACCAAAATGTCCAGATTTTGGAAAGAGAGGACAGAAGGTTTCAAAGAGGGGTGTAAGAAATGTGAAAATAGTGAAAAGCCTCACTGAACAGAGGGGGTGGGGGGTGAGGGTTTGGGGGGGGGATTGAGGTTTCAGCTTCCAAGCAACATTTAAGCCATAGGACTCATCCCAAGCAGATTAAATAAGCACTTCCATTATGATTCTAAAGACCAATCACAGAGCATTGACTTGGCATGTGTTCAGGAGGATGGACCTCAATGCTGATTAAATACATCAGCACTCCAACTAGAGATTGCTCTGGTGGAGCTGAAAGAACTGACAAAGACTCCTGGATAGGTGCTGAAACATCCTCTGAAAAACAGAGCATAGGTCTGGTAGCCTCCGCTATAAGCTGGTTCTTGGGTTTCAAGAAAATCCTTCTGAGTTTCTCACAGACTCCTGACCCATATGGGATTACAATGTTTTTTCTGTCTCTGTTTTGTCTTCTGTGTTTGATTCAGTGTTTTTCTTACTGCTAGTTGTTTTGGCCAAATAAAGAAATGACTAGTTTGGATAACCACATCCGTCAAATGATTACTTTTTATTTCTACTCTGTATTAATCCGGGTAACTCAAGAGTTCTGATAACAGAAAGTTTATGTTCCAGTGGGTGATGAGAGTTCAAATTAAGACATTGGTCTGTCTGGGTAGGGTACAGGAAAACCTCAGTATTAAGTCTTCCATTGGCCTCAATGGGCGGTGCTGTCTAAAATGGATGGATGGAGGGATTAATGGATTGATGGATGGGATGATGGATGGATGATGGATGGATGGATGGAGGGATTAATGGATGGATGGATGGATGGATGGATGGATGGATGGATGATGGATGGATGATGGATGGATGGATGGATGGAGGGATTAATGGATGGATGGATGGATGGATGATGGATGGATGGATGGATGGATGGATGGATGATGGATGGATGGATGGATGATGGATGGAGGGATTAATGGATGGATGGATGATGGATGTATGGATGGATGGATGGATGGATGGATGGATGGATGGATGGATGGATGGAATGATTTATAAGTTAATGCCTCAACTTTGTGGGTTTGGATTTTGATCAATATTAAGAGAAGAAATTATTGACATTCTTTAAAAGAAAAAGCAAGTCAAATAGAAGCCTTTTGATGTATTGTTTTAACAAAAAATATTTATGAATGATAAAAATTAATATTTTTCCTTTGTCCCTCTGTTATCCAGGCTGGAGATTGAGATTAAGGCAAAAATAGACGCTGAAAGCAAAATAGACAAACTGCAAGAGGTAAGTCTGGCAGAGCCTTACCTGCTTTACTCATGGTGAATGTCCTCAAGTTCGGACTTTTGCACCAGGTGTCAGTCTTACTACATAACTTCAAGTGCTATAATGTGTCGTTGCAGGAACACTTGGAGGAAATCAAGACCCTGAGGGCAAAAATAGAATTCCTAGAGAAGTCTCTCTATGTTGTAAAAACCAAACAGGTCTTTATCCCGCTCTTTTCTCTCCTATCAATTCTTCTCCTATTATCAGTCTGATGTACTCACTGTAAATAAACTTCTTCAAATCAAAACAGAAAGGCCTTTTAAAACATTCCTAGTTTGCCAGCAGGGCTTATCGATTTAGCCAAACATCTAAATTGCTGAATTGTGTATTTCTGAATTGGTTTTCAGATACGGTTAGTGGGGCTTAAACTCTTTTAAAACTTTATGTCGGTATCCATTTTTACCACATACCTTAGCATGCAAATTTTTGGTTGAAGTGGCCTGAGAGAATTACAACACACAGAGAGAAGAAGTTAACTCCACACTTTATTGTTAACCAAGCACTGTGTAGTCCTGTGGTAAAGTCAATCTTTTTTGTGTTCTAAACAGTGAAAATGTCTCTAGCTGGCTTCCAAATTTTTATTAGTAATATTAAATTGAACCTTTACTTCATTATCTTTCTGCAACTCAAGGGATTCTGTGAGGGGATAATAGTCCATAAGCCCAAGGCTGATGACAAATTGATAAGTCAGATAAGAGGAATGATACTGAGAATGCGGAAGAGTTATACAGAGGATGAAACGGACGGACTAGGATGGATGTACCAACTGTGGGTAAGATATGGAAATTATCCAGTTTATAATTAAGTATTGTTGTACAAAGTACAGAGAGTGAAACAAACATCAACTGCAATTCTTCTGATCCCTGCAATACATATATTATTCTGCAATGTTGCAAGATTAAGAGTAGTGTCTTTAAAACCATTTTTTATCACAACTTTAAAATGCCACAAAGGATGGACTGATGGGATCAAATATAATTTAAGTTCTACAGGGAAAATACATCCATAGAATTAAACATGTTTATTTGAAATAACTGTGGGTAGTTTTTGTCAGTGACTTTAACCTCTAACCATGTTGTTGATGGTAAAAGACTGATTTTATTGGAGCCACTGAGAGGGAGACGGCCAAGTCTCTGGAGATTGAAGAACTCAAAGCCAAGATACAAGAAATGACGATCTTCCAACAGAAGCAGACGGATTTATTTAAGAAAAAAATTGACTGGCTTCAAGGAAAAGTCAGAAATACCATATCCTTCAACTGTCAGACTAAAAGGATGCAGACAGAAATTAATGTCTACAAAGAACTGCTACAGAATATGGAGAAAAGGTAACGTTTCACAAGAGTGAACACATATTTTGAATGTCGTATGAAATGTTTCACAGCTCTCCTTGGTGTTGTCTTTTTTAGACTTGTGCAGTGTGGGGGAAGCCTACCCATCTGTGGTTTGCCAGGTAAATTTCCTGAAAACACAAACACAACATTGCAAGAAGTGCCTGACCCCACGGACTACCGAATAAGTTCATAAACTCTTTGACAAGACAGTTCTTCAATAGGCCCAGTAACAGGAACCCAGGAACCATACACTAATTTCCTATTTCTATGATCTATTGCGCTTGTTGGGTCATCCAACTTTTCACATATCAATACTTAAGATCCTGTCACACCTTGACATTTTTGCCAGGGTATGCCGAGCTACGAAAAATCTGGCAAAAACGCTGGCATAAGTTGGATAAGTTAAGGGTACGATTTATGAGCTGAAGTTTGCTGACACACATCGACATACGGCAAGTACGTCAAGAAATGCTCAAAATTTCTTGATGTATGACAGATGGGTGCTATTACTTTAATAAGCAATTGGAGTTACCATGGCGATGTAATTAGCTAAAAACAATGTATAAAATCCCATAGGAATGAAAGGTGAAGGGGAGAAAGAAGATTAAAAGACTATTTTTGAGCATACGCTGTGTGGTCATACGTTCACCTAGAAATACAGTTTAAAGCTCCGGTTGTAGATAAATCTTACATCTTTCAAAATCTTAAAATAGTATGTAGATAACTCCTACTGTTTTTCTAAAATCAGCCTTCAAGCAACACAAAGTTTGTGGGAAAATCAGACTCTTAGAGGGGAAGACTGCATTTTCTAGAGTGGAAGAGAGACTTTTTTTTTAAAGCATGTAAGATTTGAAATCGCTCACACTGCTGCATATTTTATGCCAGAGTCACTGTTTTTGGTCAGTTTGTAGATCTAAGCCTCTGCTTTCACACAATGTTTTGACATTCCTGTAGGAGTTTTACTTTCCCTGTAAAGACCTCCAGATCAACCAAAAGATGACAGATTTTTGATGATCTTTCCATGCATTTTCACCAAGTGGGCGGCATAAAAACAAATGTGTTTATTTACATCGTCATAAATATTTTTCTGAATGTACATGCACCCCACTGGGCACCATTGAAGGACAGGGATGGCTGACGCTCACAGTATAATTTTTTTTTTTTGAATAACCAATTCGGTTTTCCTCTAGCACTCCTTTGTTCGGAAGGCTTTTTCAGGATGTAAAAGCTCAGCGTCAACATGAATTTCTATTTAAACTAATCGGACAAGCAGGAGTGACAAACCTTTTTATTTCTTCATCCCATTATGGTTGTGAACGAGCTACAGCCATGAAGTTAACCCCAATCAGTAAGCCCAGTCATTTGAGACATCCATGACCCATACGTGGGTCATAAGTTACAGGTCAGTCATCTAATGGTTGACATTCGTTAAGTTTAAGTTACTCATAGGTCATGGCGCCTAGCTTATCCAACTTGTATCGTCGTCATCATAGGGTCTTTGATTTGAACCACCTGATGAGACTTTCTCTGTTAGCTTGACTTTGCTGTGCTGTGAGGTCACCAACACACTTCCTAGCAGACATGATGCTCAATCTACTACCACCAAAAACCTTATTTCTTTTCTTTTTTTTTGTGGCAGGCGGTAAACAGCAGCTAGGTTAATACCGTGATCAAACTAATCTTTTTATATAGACCTGGCACTTCCGAGCGCATCGCTGCCCCCCTCAGGACACTGCCTTGTACATCATTTCATGGGCATTACGCTGCAGTGCGTTATGGATTAGTTAGGCTGTCATTGGACATAAGTTCTGGACTCGTTATGAATACTCTATGTATACGTCCAAAATTGAAATGATACATTGAAAGTTCAGCGTATGCCAGCGTTTTAGGAGATTCTGGGACGTAAGGCATAAGTTGGCTAAATCGGCATGGTGTGACAGCACCATTAAAGCCAAAACCTTTTGTCATCCAGGGACATCAAATTTCAACAATTGTTGGATGAAAGCCCACAGAATCACAAATTCATTGCCTTCTTAAATTGTGTCTTTCTTTGAAAGTATAAGGGGAGAAAATGTGGATCTTGCTGTGATTTCAATTACAGATATGTACAGTTGATTTTATCTGCTTTCAAAAAGTATTTTAAATCAAATTCTTAAGTAATGGAGAGAAACTCCTATTAGAAGAAACCTCCATCAGATGGCCGCTCACACCTTCCTGCCTGCTGGAGGTTTCTTCACCTGTTCAAGGGGAGAGTTTTCTCTCCACTGTAACTACAAGCATGCTTAATTATTGAGGGATTGCTGAAGAGTCAATGAAATCATGCAATCATCTGGTTTCCCCTTACATAGAAAACTTTGAATCAATGTGACTGGATGATCTGTTGAACTGGAAAGTGACCTGAGATGACATGATGTGAATTGGAGCTATAGAAATAAACTGAATTGAATTGATTAAATGTTAAAATTGATCAAACTGAATGATATTTAATAGAATATTAATTCTGTAAATACAAATATGGGCTTACTCATTTTAGGGTTAGTTTTAAAAAGGAATATTTCCTCGATGATCTGATCACAGATGAAACTCATACGTTTCTTAGTAAAACACGGCAAACTGGGGATGAACTTGAGAAGATGCCCAATTTTAGTCAAATTCGAATAAGATTCACCAACCAATCAATTAGCTCAACCATCAAATTTGATTTGGGTTTATTTCCTCAAACTGTGCAGAATTATCTTGTATATAAATCTATCATCTTAGCATGAAATAAAAGCAAAAGCAATAGCTTGCACTGATATATTTACTATCAAAGGCAGTTTGTGGTCATGCAAATAAGCTTCTTTTAACAGTGGAGAAGCTGATCGCTCAGGTTTTCATGGTTTCCATCAGTGAGAAAGCCTGCCTCTCTTTTCATGTTTTTATGTATAAGGAGATTTTCCAATATAATATAGCTCATCTTGTCTCTGCTGGAGTTGAAATGTGTAAAACATGTACGATATAGGTCTTTTTTAAAAGAAACAGATCAATATCTTTTGTTTCTAAATTAGTTATTTTTATTTTGTCTAGTTGATTTTGGTGAATCTTCTTGCGTAAGGACTGATGTTAGTAGGACCGAGACTGTGACTGTGGTGTATAAAGAGAAGAAGGGTAAAGTCGAATGTGGTAAGTTAAAAGATTTGATGAAATGAGTTAATCTGTGCACAAAAACTGGACAGGCTGATAAAATATAAAACACTGTGAAGATTGACTGTAAACTAAGGGCTCGGAAATGGGGAAAACAGGGGGAAGCAACAAGAAAAATGAGGAGACACAATTAAACATAACCCGCTAATTAGCCATTGGCTTTGCACAAACAGGCTCTAACCAGAGTAGAAAAAAAGAAGTGGGAGGCAAGCGTTGCACAACTGAGCAAGAAGATAAGTACATTAGAGTCTCTTAGTTTGAGAAACAGGCGCCTCACAGGTCCCCAACTGGCATCCTCATTAAATAGTACCCGCAGTAGCTTGTTTGTGCTGTCCTCTGAAGGGAGTAGTACACACCGTTGTAGGAAATCTTAGATTTTCTTAGCAATTTCTCGCGATGGAATAGCCTTCATTTCTAAGAACTAGAATAGACACAATCCAAATTTCAGATGAAAGTTCTCTTTTTTCTGGCCATTTTGACCTTTTAATTGAACCACAAATGTGTGATGCTCCAGAAACTCAATCTGCTCAAAGGAAGGTTTGGTTTTGTAGCTTCTGTAACGAGCTAAACTGTTTTCAGATATGTGTGAACATGATTGCAATAAGCAAGCGGTTTCTTAATCATCAATTAGCCTTCTGAGCCAATGAGCAAAACATACATTGTACAATCATGTACAACACCGCAGTGATAGGTTGCTGGAAATGGGCCTCTATACACCTATGTAGATATTGCACCAAAAACGAGACATCATTTGCAGCTAGAATAGTCATTTACCACATTAGCAATGTGTGTAGAGTGGTATTTAAGACTACTTTAAAAGTTATCTTCTATTTGACAATAAGTACAAAGTGTTTTCCCTTTAAAAATAAGGACATTTCAATGTACCTTCAAACTTTTGAACGGTAATATATATAGAAAAATAATAGAGAGAAGGCAACAGAACTAGTAACAAAAAAAGAGGTGCAAACACCTGACATAATGAGCAAAACAGCTAATAGAGTAAACCCTAAAAGGTAAAAATAACATAGAATAAGGCAAGACATATACAACATAATCAACAATAGGAAAGCAATAGGAGCTGAGGGGGATAAACAACAGAAAAGGCAGAATCTCAGACCAAACAGATAAAGAAAGAAACGACTGGGAATCTAAGACTTCATTTTAATCAGGTGAAAACTACTGGTGATGCAGCTGAATACGAAGTATAGAAAACACAGAACAGGAAAATTATATTTTTACCAATAAAGATATGTGATGTTTTTATTCTGTATATAGTTCAGCTATTGTCTGGTTGTGTTGGATTAACCAAAACAAGCAGAACCTCTCATACCTATCAAGTTTTAAAATTAGAGAAAATTTATGACATCCGACCACGAGCCATCCGACTAATAGCCATCCGACTACGAGCCATCCAATTACCCCAGTGAAGCTCCAGTAGCCATTATATTTAAAGACATTTGCAGAAATAAATCCAAAATAAACACTTTTTAACCAATTCCAAACTAAAATAAAATGATCTGAATTTGATGTGCAATGCTAGCAACAGTTCCGTTTGGAGAGGCTGATCAATGTTGTTATATAGATCTATAGTACTATAATATGGGAAATTTGACGGGAGGTCAGGGAGAAAGAGGAATAAAATATGGTTGTTTTCCGGCCAAAATGGGTGACCTGACAGCTAAGGAACTTGTTAGTCTACAAACTTTAAAAACAAAGTGATCTTTGAACACAGTGATGTTTGATTTTTTTTTTTTTATGATTGTAAAGTAGTAAAGAGTGAGCAATCCAGTGGACACAACAAGGAGGAAACTGCAACGCTTCCTGTAGCTCAACCAGGTAGGCACTCAAGGAAAAAGTTATTTTAAAGAATAGACAGATTTCTGTTAATTATTGGTAACAAGATTTAGTTTTTACCATGTAGATATAGCATTCTTTGGTGGTGCTTTATCTTTTTTCAGTTTTTAAAACCAACAACACTACTTAATCAGCAAGC
>JAGKQL010000067.1:4823297-4841034 GCA_018398635.1 Cyprinodon brontotheroides | reverse complement strand
TGGAGCACTGGTCCTAGGAACAGCTAAGATACTGCGCAGAACCCTCAAACTCCCCGGCCTCTGGTACCCGAGCTTGAGGATAACACATACCACCCCACGAGGGGTGAGAAAACATTTTTTTATATACATATATATATATATATATACCATATATATATATATATATATATATATATATATATGTAATGTGGACTTTCTTCCACATTTTCACACTATTTATCAAAAGGCTTTTTATGTTTATTCAGTTTAAAATTCGTATCCCTGCAAGTCAGCATTCAGTCAGCCTCCCTGCTGACTGAATGCTGACTGGTAGCTCTTTATTCTAGCTTTATCCATTAGTTGTGAGATTTGAAATCTACCAGATCAGAGAATTTAAGAAATAATGGATTAATGTGGTCATAGTAGCCTGAATTATTCTAATGGCTCTTTTCAGGACAATGCATAATGGTTTGAGTGATGTCCTGTAGGTGTTACCCCAGGCTTCAACACAATAGATGAGGTACGGTCAAATCAGTGAACAGCAGAAAATATTCTTCTATTCATTTCAGGACTGCCTAAGCTGTGTGTCTCTGTGATCCAAATCCACACTAAGTTCCAGAAAGTAGTTTGTCTTTATCAATGACATTTTCATATGTAGTAATTTAGGTTTTTACTAAAACCTTGGTAAAATGATCCTCCTCATTCCAAGTCAGATGCCAATCAAAGAACAAGCCGAACTTTTCCTTTGTTAAATCATGATGAATGAGATTAATTGATTCCTTTGGAATAAAAAAATAACTAAAGGACTATAGAAGCACATGGAAAATGCTTGGAAGCTGAAGCGTCTTTTCCTTATTAGCAAATATGGCTTCATTCACCCCTCTTTACAACCATCTCTCATTCTGTCCTAAAGCTGATTGCAAATCTGACCTGAAACTTCTTTAATAAAACAAATCAGATTAAGCCTGTTTCTTGTTCACTCTCAGAGCATCTTAGTCATTTAAGACAATATATAAACTCTGTAGAAAAATGTTTCTTAATGCAGCAACAGCCTAATATTCGCATTTTAAAAATGTGGTAAAAGTGTCCGAAAGCGTTTTGTAAACTGAACTATACCAAAAATATTTGGATTGATCATTAAACAAGTTTGGGGAAAGAGGACATTAATTTCATTTCATTTTCATTTGTGGTTGAAGAAAATCCTAATTTATGTTTGTTTTCCTTTAGGTGAATCTCCCCAGCAGGCAAAGATTAAGAAGAATAAGAAATGAGTGACGTCTCGGAGGAGTTTAGAGACCAGATCTACCAAGAGAAAGTTGCTGAAACTTAAAAACACATCTTCACTATAACCTGAACTGATCCTGATAGATCTATTTTCTTGTTATTTGGTGTTCATTTCTTTGCCTTTGCTTTCTGCTGCTTTTAGCTAAGTGTATCCAATATGCATATAATCAAAAAAACTGATTTAAATTACTTGTTTTATAAATCACTTTTGGGAAAGATTCTTTTTTTATTCTCCTCAGACTGTTGGGATATAAATGCTTTATCTATTACCTTATTAAAACCAAACTGTCAGCATTTAAAGCTTTGTCGTTTTTTCATGAGTTGTGATGTTCTGATAAAATGATGAAAGTCAAAATTCTATTCAGTTTATTTCTATAGCTCCAATTCAACACACGTCATCTCAGGTCACTTTCCAGTTCACCAGATCATCCAATCAGATTGATTCAAAGTTTTCTATCTAAGGAAAATCAGCTGATTGCATCGACTCATTGACTCTTCGGCAATCCCTCACACTAAGCATGCTTGTAGCTGACAGTGGAGAGGAAAAACTCCCTTTAACAGGAAGAAACCAGTGAAAAGGACTTAGTTTTAAGCTGCAAAGGACATAAACAGCAATAAAGACGCCTGCAGTACGTCACTCTTAAAGGCAGCGATCTTTGGCAGTCCTTTGATAGACCCACCCTCATACTGGAAGAAAATCTAAATTTGGATAAATAATTTTTTCTTAAGATAAGTGTTAGGGTTGTTAAGTTTCCCCAACTTCAACCTATAAAAAATTAAACAAAGACAGTGCGGGATTTTTCCTGAAATGCTTTGCAAATGGGAGCACAGTATCAATCTCTGCATCTCCGCTTGGTTCAACACTTGCCAGGCTTTTTATTGAGCAGTCAACACATTACAACAGCAGGCATTAGTTTCTATTACGCAATCTCTTAGACATAGCATGAACTTTTAAGATAGGGAACTTGCCTGGTTTCAGCATACGCAAAGTGTCGGGGTTATGACTTTTCACTTCTCTGCTTCTCAAATGAAAAACAGGAATGCATTCTTGCAAAACATTTGACTGTCTTATGGCCTTCATACACTATTTCCAATGATGAGAGTAACATATAGAAAAACAAATGATTGAGAGCAATATAATGTCATGTTTGGCTTAAGGTGCCTAACCCACATGCAGAACACTCAGAGGCTGCAGAAAAGTTAAAAAGTTTATTGAAGCATTTGAACACAGTTAATGAACAGATCCATAAGGGAACTCGTCTGGTCACGAGTGAGTTCTGAAAAGTACACAGAGTAAACAGGTCCAGGACTGGTCACGAGTGGGTTCACTGCAGAGGGGGGACAGATGAGTTAGCGGAGGTCCAGATAATTTGCAGGTTGAGAGTGAGCAGGGCTGTACCTGTACTGGAGTTGAGCTGAGCGGCAGAGGGGGGGAACCTTGAGGGTCCAGAGGCTGTAGGCAGGCTGAGGGGCTAGGGCGGAGGCAGAGCTTGGTTTGAGTGTTTGGCAGATTACCGATTAGAGTTTCCTTTCCGGTTTCTTCTGAGAGCGGGCAGGCAGGTCTTTGACAGGACTAGTTCTCCAGGGTTTTTCAGAGAACAGACAGGCTGATTACCGGCAGAGATACTCTTCTGGGTTTCAGGTTTCAGACAGGTTCAATCTAGGAAGCAGTGATGGGCTATCTGAAGCCAGGCTTCGAGGCTTGTACCGAGTAATAAGGGGGCGTGTCAATGAAGCCCCGCTTCGAGGCCTGTGTTGTCTTGTTGAAAACCACGTGACTGGCAACAAACGAGGCCTCGCATTGCATTGGTCACGTGACTGCTTCATTTTGCGTGTCGGTTTTCAAAATAAAAGCGCGATGAATCCTGTTGCTTCCTGGGTTGTAGTAGGTGGTCTGGTATCAGCAGAACAGTTTTCATCAGCAGTGGTTGAAATGGAGCTGTCAAAAAAGAGAAAAACCTCTCATATGTGGGAGTATTATGAGATGACAGATCACAACCTGAAACAGTGAAAAAAGTCCTATTCCTAAATAAAAACAATTAAACCTAAAATCCAGAAATATCTATATTTTCTTTTGTTTAATCAGGAGATGCATCAGAATCACACATCAAAACCAGACTAAAAGCCATTAGAAGAGGCAAACTATGTGTAACTTAATATTAAGAATCACAACTAGAACTCCTAGGAAGAGAGGATTTTAAACAAATTCTGTCTTTAAGGAAGCAAGTTTCAAGCTCAAAGTATACAGAGTCTGCAGCAACAGTCACTCAGTTCTCAATACATTAAAGTAACATATATCTTTATTGTCTAATAAGTCCATGACATAAAAGAAAACCTAACACCACCACTGATGGTCAAGGATTCGATTGGCTACAAATCATTTTAATCATTAAAACATGACAATTAAATAGGATTCTCCTCTTACTAAACATGGGTTTGATGAAAACTTTGTGACAATATTGCATTTTCTAATATTTGGAAGTATGATCCAACTGAGTAACAAGGCTGTTACAGTTTCACCAGCAGATGTCACTAGTGAGTGATGAATGAAGCATCGAGTAATGAACTTTTTTCAAACACTTTGCGTTGGAAAGCTTCATTGCTTCATGAGGCTTCACTTGCCCATCACTACTAGGAAGCAGAGAGGAGAAAACAGATCAGGTTCAGGTTTTCAGGGAGTCAGAGATTCAGACAGGCAGGTTGGCTCAGGCTTTGCTAACCGTAACTGGCAAACACTCTGGCACTGGAGAGAAGTCCTCTGCCTCCTTAAATACAGATCTCCTGATGAACAGATGAGCGACAGGTGGTTGCAATCAGCTCCGGCTCCAGGAGATCTACTACGCCCTCTGGTGGAGAAAGTGGACAGACCTCCAGATCCCAACATATAAAACATATAAATTAATAAATTATAAAAACAGCAGAAATCATAATAACTCCAACAATAAGTGAATTTGTTCTTGGATTGAGGAGATAAAAAAAGAGAATTTTTGCCAATGGAACAAGACAATTTACATTTAAAATAAGAAAACACCATTGCATTGTCTTATTTCAAGTGCATGTTATCTAATTATATTTTTTAAGAGCAAAAATGCTAATTTAATTGGAAAATCCTCTTATTAACCTACTCAAATTAAGGGTAAATACACTTAATTTAAGACATATTTACTTATTTCTAGATTGTTTTTCCAGTGCTGGCAGAGGTTCTAAACCAGCTATATCAGCCATCCCCAAAGTCAGTCCTCGAGTGTCGCTGTCCTGCAGGTTTTAGAGGTTTCCAGCTCCAGCACAGCGGGTTTTAATTTATAGCAGCTTACTTGCATGCTTTGCTCAACTGCAGTCATCATAATCAGCTGTGCTAAAGCAGGGAAACCTCTAAAACCTGCAGGACAGCGGCCCTCCAGGACCCGATGTTGGGGATGCCGGATCTACATGCTCTTATTTGGCTACAGAAGAGGCAAGTACGACTGACCAGGTCAAGGAAATAGGGGGGCAAGACAACCTCTTAAAACCACCCATCACTTAAGCCATGCCCTAATATGTGAGTAAACAAAACAAACACTTTTGTCACGCCCCAAAATTGACATGCAGACCAGCCCACTGCTTCACGGCCCGAGGGAGGGGGGGGGTATGTGTCGACTGCTGGGCCGCTGACTGGACCAGATCTCAGCAGAGAGCCATGAGCCGCCCATCCTCAGCTGGAGGAGGGGGGCTGGGGGCCGGTAACAGAAATCCCAAGTCTCCCGGAAGTTCTGGGAGTCTCCTTGATATAGTTGTTCACAGATGCCCGCGATTCGGATAAATTATCCCGGATTTTAGACAATGCGAGGCAGTGTTTTTTTAATGCCTGTGCACTGGGAAAAAAATCTAAATCTAGAAAAGTCTTCTTAAATTAAGAGACATTTTATCAGCGGAACAAGACAATTTACATTCAAAATAGGAAAACACAATAGCATTGTCTTATATCTAGAGCATGTTATCTAATTTTAAGATTAAAAACACTCATTCCATTGTTAAACTATCTGATTTATCTTCTCAAATTAAGGGTAAATACACCTCAGTTAAGAAATTTGTACTTATTTCTAGATTGTTTTCCACTGAAGAATTACTTTAGGTCACGTCACAGTTTTCTGTTAAAGGTTAAAGACCCTCTGAAAAATGGAATGGGTAGATAATAAAGCACTTGAAATAAGACAAGGCAGTTTTTTCATATTTTAAATGTAAATTGTCTTGTTCCATTGGCAAAGTGTCTCACTTACCTCCTCAATTCAAGAAAAAAATGATTTATTGCAAGAACAAATGACTCATTTCGATTAAATTTTTTTGCAGTGCAGTAGCTGTACCTGCTCAGCACATGAAACCAGTGCCAACCAATCAGCTGGTCTGTGTAGCAATAAGATGGAAGAATCTCAGCTCTATTCTGCTTTTGCCCTCAGCTAGAATTTATGATTAGAAAAATCATTGTGAGAAAAACTGCTCAACTGACCCTGATTGGTGAAGTTCTAAAGATTATGAACCAATTTATTCATGGCACAGTCTGGAAAATGTCCTTGTACATAGAAACACTCTGGGCCTGATTTTGAAAAGGTTTGTGTCTAGAAAAACAGAGTAACTAACTGTCTTATCATTATATAGCAGTTATCCCTGACCTTTGGTTTTATTGCTTGTAGCAAAGGTTGGGGAAATCAGAGCAGCAGTCGGAAAATAAAGCGGCGAGTCAGGACTGCAGGCTTCTAACAAAGAGGTAAAAACAGTTTTATTTCGATATTTAAGATAATAAAACCCAGAGTTTCTTCTACATTTGGAATCATTTCACACAGACGTACATTTTTACACTGGATAATATCGATGTCTAGATAAGTCATTTATTCTTAAAATAAGTGCATTTGTTCTTGGATTGAGGAGATAAAAGAGACATTTTGCCAATGGAACAAGACAATTTACATTTAAAATAAGAAAAAAAAATGCAATGTCTTATTTCAAGCGAATATTATCTAATTAGATATTATGCACATGTACACTGCAAAAAATGGAAATCTAAATAAGTCATTTTGCTCAAATTAAGTGCATTTTTTCTATAAATTGAGGAGGTGAGACACTTTGGCAATGGAACAAGACAATTTACATTTAAAATAAGAAAAAAGCTATTGCTTTTTCATATTTCAGTATGTATATTATCTAATTATCTTATTTTAGGTGTAAAAATACTCATTCCATTGGCAGATCATCATATTTGGCTGCTCAAATTAAGGGTAAATAAACTTAATTTAAGACATCTTTTACTTAAATCTAGATGTTTTTTGCAGTGTAGTAAGACAATCTAATTGTGTTTTCTTATTCTTAAAGTAAATTGTCTTGTTCCAGTGGCAAAATGTCTCTTTTAACTCCTCAATCCAAGAAAAAATGCACTTATTTTAAGAAAAAAATATAAAAATGTACTTTTCTAGACTATGACTTTTTTTTACAGTGAATGGAAAGAAAATCTAAATTTTCATTTTTTTCCTTAAAATAAGTGCATCTGTTCTTGAATTGAGGAGATAAAAGGGACATTTTACCAATGGAACAAAACAATTTACATTTAAAATAAAAAAGGCATTGTCTTATTTCAAGTGCATTTTGTCTAAATATTTTATTTTAAGAGTAAAAATCCTCATTCCATTGGCAAACTATCTCATTTACCCACTCAAATTAAGGGTAGATACACTTAATTTAAGACATTTTTACTTATTTCTAGAATGTTTTTGCAGTGTTGTACATGGTTCCTGTGATTTTGTGTTGACTTCAGCCTCAGAGCAGCAGACGCCTCACTCTAACACAACATGTTTAATTTTCTTCTCTAATCATCACAGATCCAAACAGCTTCCAACATGAACAGGTACAATATTCAAAACATGTTTTTCTGTCTGCTTTTCTGTCACTTATGCAATGGAAAAAAAATGAAATTTAGATAAGTCCTTTTTTCTTAAAACAAGTGCATTTGTTCTTGGATTGAGGATTAAAAAGAAACATTTTGCCAATGGAACAAGACAGTTTACACTTAAAATAAAAAAAAACACAATTGCATTGTCTTATTTCAAGTCCATATTATCTAATTATCATATTTTAAGAGTAAAAATACTCATTCCATTGGCAGACTACCTCATTTACCTACTCAAATTAAGGGTAAATCCACATAATCTAAGAAATTAATATTTATTTCTAGATAATTTTTCCAGTGTGGTTACATTGTAAAAACGATATAGGAATAGGTAAAAATGTCTTAAATTAAGTGCATTTACCCTTATTTGCGTAGGTAAGTGAGATAGTTTACCAATAGAATGAGTATTTTTACTCTTAAAATAAGATAATTAGATAAAATGGACTTGAAATAACACAATGCAATTGTCCTATTGCACTTAATTTAAGAAAAACTGACTTATCTAGATTTCGATTTTTTCCAGTGTACTTATTTTGACCACTCACCAAAAGGAGTTTAAAAAAAGATGGACATTGATTTATGAGGCTCGTCATTTTATATAATGAGTTCTTGTCTGAAGTTGTGGATTTTTAGCTTCTCCGATAATCAGTCTCAGTTCTTCAGTTGGTTAATCTTATCTGTCCAAATAGAATAGAATAGAGTAGAATAAAAATCTCCTTATTGTGACACAAGGGGGAAATTCTGGTGTTTACAGCAGCTAAAAGATTATAGAAAAAAAATGGTCACACACACTACAAAAAATCTAAATCTAGATAAGTAATTTTTTTCCTAAAATAAGCAGAGATGGGAAGTAACGAAGTACAAATACTTCGTTACTGTACTCAAGTAGATTTTTCTGATATTTTTACTTTACTTTACTACTTATTTTTATGGTGCGACTTTTTACTTCTACTCCTTACATTTTTACACAAATATCTGTACTTACTCCTTACATTTTAAAAGAATTGGCTCGTTACTTTAGTTTTGAATCATTTCAATGGAGTTACCGTTATTATTTTTCACGTCATCAATACCAAATTCGAAAATCTAATTGGATGGGAATCTACGTTGCATTTGGTAGCACCACTACAAGATGAATGACAGGAACTTCGCGTGTATTCATTGGCCCCAAATCATTTTAGCTCATTGGCGGTGGCGTTAGCATAGTAGCATGGACGGCGAGATGATTGAAAATGAACACAGCGGAGATCTAGTCCTATTGGCAGACATCCATTTAAAATGTAGGCACCGGCATGAAAAAAGTGGTTTCACTTTTTACTTTTATACTTTAAAGTAAATTTACAAGCCTGTACTTTGTTACTTCTACTTGAGTAAAGAAGTTTAATCAGTATTTCCACTTTTACCAGAGTATTTTTTTAACACAAGTATCTGTACTTTTACTCAAGTCACTGAAAGTGAGTACTTTTGCCATCTCTGAAAATAAGTGCATTTGTCTTGAATTGAGGAGGTAAGTGAGACACTTTGCTAATGCAACAAGACAATTTACATTTAACATAAGAGAAAATAATTGCACTTATCATTGTCTTATTTCAAGAACACATTATCTAATTATCTTATATCAAGAATAAAAATACTTATTCCAGTGGCAGATTTTTTTATTTACCTACTCAAATTAAGGTAAATACACTTAATCTAAGAAAATTTACTTATTTCTAGATCTTTTGTGCAGTGCAAATGTGGACATTAGAAAATTGTATAAGGATAACATAATAGTGAAGAGTTCACTAGAAAACGATCTAGAAATAAATAAAAATAAATTCTTAAATAATGTGTATTAACTCGTAATTTGAGTAGGTAAATAAGATTGCCAATGGAATGAATGTTTTTACTATCAAAATAAGATATTTAGATAAAATGTAGTTGAAAATGCAAGTGTTTTCTTATTTTTAATGTAAACTGCTTTGCTCCAATGGCAAAATATCTCTTTTATCTCCTCAATCCAAGAACAAATGAACTTATTCTAAGAAAAAATTACTTATCCAGTTTTTGATTTATTTTGAAGTACCAGGTGATGATATAAAATTATATATTGAACAAAGCTCTTTGTCCAAATTCTAACCTAGTTTTTAAATAGAATCTCTTTTTTTCCCTTAACTTCATGCTAGACACTGTTTGGCACATGGTCAACTAAAAACAACAAAAACAAAATCCAGTAGGTTTAGATTTTAAACCCTTTTATGGTCCGTTCCAGTAAATCCAGTTGTGCAATCGTTTCCAGTACAAAGCTCATTGTTCTAAATACGACTGTTTCCTGAAAGAGAGCAATAAATGTTTAATGATTTATATTTATAACGACTTCCCTCTGGAATTTTATAAACTCATCATACAGTAGAAGCCATTCAAAATGTCCCCACTTTCTTTGATGTGGTCCCTCTTCAGTTCCTTTTTAAACATCAATCTTTGCACTAGAATATTATTTCTGTCATGATTTGAGGACATTAAGATCCAATGGAAGCGCCATCCCCTGGTCAGGGCCTGTAGTTCAGCTACTGATTTATATTATGCAGCATAAAACTCAGCTGATTGATATTTTTTCTGCATCAGGTCTGCAGAGAAAAAAGGAGAGCCTCCTGAACCCAGCAGTATGTCTGTAATGAGCGATCACTCTGCAGATTATCCTCTGAACTTTAAAGCCAAGCGGGACCTTTTTGAAACAAGGTAAGGAACATTTCTTTCATTGGATCCACTTTATAGATCTATCTTCTGCTTTCTGTACATCCTAATTCTGCTTTTTTAGGGTTTCCTCCGACACACCTCTTGAGAGTAGACCCCCCTCAGACTCTAGCTCTGTTTCTATGAGAAGTGACCAATTTGCTGGTCATCCTTTAAACTTTAAAAGAGCTGACTCGTTCAGCACAAGGTGAAGGTTCATATATGCTTTTATGAACAAAAGGACCATAATTTTTACAGAACGTCTTCAGATCTTGTTTCTATCTTCTTTCAGTTCCGGCTCCAAAGTTTCCTCTGCGAGCGTCGCAGAGACGAGACGGGGCTCAGATTCTAGCTCTGTTTCCATGAGAAGTGACCAATCTGCTGGTCATCCTTTAAACTTTAAAGATGGACGAGAGGCATTGGAAACAAGGTGAACATTTACACCCATAAAGCCTAAAATATGGTCATATCTACACTACATCCAGGTCTACAGATCTAGGGTCAGGAAATAAAAACATTCCTCTGTACACCTCACATTCTACAAAAAAAACTGTCTAGACCTATAACATAAGGAGCTAGAGAGATATATTTAGGAAAAACAGATGGAATCCTAAAGTATCCAGACTGATAGCACGATTATTTGCACAAATAATTAACTAAACTCACATAGAATTATCCCTTTAAGATTCTGTTCTCATTCTCCTTGTTTTCCAGTTGCAATAACTTTTCCAAGAAAACATCAGAGAGGAGACATGGCTCAGATTCTAGCTCTGTTTCCATGAAAAGTGACCAATCTGCTGGTCATCCTTTAAACTTCAAAGATGAACGAGAAGCATTGGAAACAAGGTAAAAGTTTACATGCATGTTGCAGAAAAATGATGCAGTAGCTGCTGGTTATCTTCTATGCCATTATTAAATCTGTACATCAATCACTGTCTAATTTACCTATAAGTGCAGGTCCACATACAATAAAAAATTAGGTCAAAAGCGAGGCTAGTTTTTGCTGACCTTCCCACAATCCAGGGCTTGTAGGTCTGGATTCAGTAAAAAAGAGACCTTTCATCTCAGCAGACCTCACATTCTGGAAACAAACTGTTTAGACTGTTAACCCTAAGATTGGAGCTACAGAGTATTATTGAGATAAAAACAGCTGCCACATAAACAGTGCCATCGTAAAAAGGTAGCACCCAGATTAATAGGAGGATTGCACCAATCATTTATTAAAACCATCTTACAATCATTAATCTCTTAAAGAACCTCTTAAGATCGTGTTTTCTTACTCCTTTTTTTCCAGCTCAGATAATGTTTCCAAGAAAACATCAGAGAAGAGACATGGCTCAGATTCTAGCTCTGTTTCCATGAAAAGTGACCAATCTGCTGGTCATCCTTTAAACTTCAAAGAAGGACGAGACACACTGGAAAGAAGGTAAAAGTTGACATCTGGGATCTCTGAAATGTAACCTGATGTGATCTTTTCCACCATCACTGAGACCAAGGCTGTGTCCAAACGTCCGCCCCATCACCATATAGAGCATAATATAGTGGTTACGCCATTTTATATGACTGTCAGAAGGTCTAGCGGGTGAAAAAGTAGTGGACTTGAAAGTTCCCACAATTCACCTTGAAATGCAGAGATCATCCATGGTCACTAGACGAGTGGGTATAACGCAGATTGATTTGCGAGAGTTCTCCTTGCAAGGCATCATGGGATTTGTAGTAATGCCAACAAATAAAGATGGCGCAGGCACCATGCAGAGAGATGGAGTTACGATCCTCTGTCTGAATGGTCAGTTACAGTAGCAGCCATTCAAAATGGCAGTACCCAGTCAAACACCAGCAGAATGTCAGCCAACTTCCAGCCACTGGAGGGACCCCCTTCTTCACCTTGGCGAGCATATTTTTTTACTCTGACTCCTCCCTTTCCATGAATTACAGGGTCTGACTGTCATGTTTGGATTTATATGTCTAACCCACATGCAGAACACTCGGAGGCAGATGAAAAGTTCAAAGGTTTATTAACAATAAATGTACAATGATATGAACAGGTCCAAGAGGGGGCTTGACTGGTCACGAGTGGTTCACCACTGAGGAGGACAGAGAGATTAGTGAAGGTCCAGGTATATTGCAGGTTGTCAATGTTCAGGTCTATACCTGTTCTGGAGTGGAGCAGAGCTGCAGAGGGAGGGAAGCTTTAGGGGTCCAGAGGTAGTCGGCAGGCTGAGGGCTGAGGCGGAGGCAGAGCTTACTGAGTGTTGCAGGCAGATCTCAGACTGAGTTTCCTTCCAATTTATCTTCTGAGAGCGGGAAGGCAGATACTGACTGAGGCAGCTCTCCTGAATTCTACTGAGAACAGACAGGCAGAGTAAACTCTCCAGAGTTTCAGGTATTCAGGCAGGATCAACCTATGAGGCAGAGAGGAGAAAACGGGATCAGGCTAAGTTCACAAAAAGTCAGAGAACACAGACAGGCAGGTTGGCTCAGGCTTTGCTAACCATTACTGGCAAACACTCTGGCGCTGGAGTGAAGCCCTCCACCTCCTTAAGTACGGATCTCCCGATGAGCAGATGGAAAACAGGTGGTGCGGTCGGCTCATGCTCCAGGAGATCTCGTGCGCCCTCTGGTGGAGAAAGTGGACAGACCTCCAGATCCCAACACTGACCAGGAGATGGCGCTCTTCTTTAGATCCTAATGTCCACAAGTCATGACAGAAATAATATTTTAGTACAAAGATTGATGTTTAAAAAAGAATTTTAGTGGACCAGCCAAGAACCCATCAAAGAAAATGGGGAAATTTTAAATGACTGCTGCTGTAAGTGGGTTCACTCTTAAGTTCACTATATATAGTGATTAAGGGATTTAGGGATTAGGGCGGACATTCGGACACAGCTAAAGATTCACTTTGTCTTTATCTTCATTGTTTCTTCCAGTTTTCCACAAAGGAAAGAAACGTCACTTGACTGTGTTTCCATGAGGAGTGATCAATCCAAGGATTACCCTCTTAACATCAAAGATGGGTGTGTACCTCACAAATGACCCCCAAAAACATCAGAATTTAAAACCGTCCATAAAGATCTTAACCCTCTGTGGTTATGTTTGTTTTTTTGTTGTGATTCTACCTCAGAGTGGACGAGCAGAGGACAGAAATGCTCAGTGATCGGTCTGCAAACCAAGATCCTTCGGAGCTGACGCTAATTTTTAAGGTTTCTATTGAACACCGTCGAATAATTAAACATCTGTTCCACAACGACTAATAATGAGTAAATATCTTGTAATTGTGGCAGTATATTCAGTTATTTTGTAGCTTTATATGGATGATGATTAACTTTCTATTAACAATTAACAGAAAACTGTCAAAGCAGAATAGAGTAGGTCTGCACTTTCATAAAACAAACATCCAAGAAAGCTCCCAACTGCTGGAGGGAAATTAAACCTGCCAAGTGCTGGAGGACCACAGAAAACTCATGAATACAGAGTTTTTGGTCAAAGGAAAAGGTCCAAATTCAAATGTCCCAGACCTGAAAACCCCTCCATACCAATCTACCATCCATCATGTTTCAAATGCTCCATCAGTTAAATCTTCTGCACAGTAAGCATGAAATGAATGGATGTCAGTGGACCATGAGGCCAGTCACACTGGTCATTTGGGAAGCACACTGTGAAATGATGAAGACTTTTGAAGACCACAAAGTTTAGATCTGGGACAAAGAGGACAAAGGGGTTTAAAAAAAAAAAGGGTAAAAGTATCCATATTCCTCAAAAAGGAAAAGAAAACTCTGAACACAGAAACATTTTGGTGTTACAGCTCCATGGCTCTAACACCAAATCCAATTACTGAACTTACACCGAACTCCAATAACCCTGCAGAATAAGGGATGGGTCTTTGACTTGCATGAAACTTGAAAAAGTCATGGAGGCTTTGCCTCTAAAACAGCTTTACTCCAACTCCAATAGACAAACCCTCAACAGTGTATTGGAATGGGTCTGTGAGTAAGGAAGAAGCTAGGTAGTGGAAGTGTCATTTTTTTTAAGTTGTTTTACCCACATACAGAACATTCAGGAGGGGGGAGGGTGAGTTGGGTCCAGGAAATCCTGTGAGTCTGAACTAACGGAGTTTGTCGTGAAAGTGAATGAATCCAGGGGAGCACAGAGGAGAGCGGATCAGGTTGAACGAAGCAGTGACCTTAAAGGTGCTCTGGGCTGTCAGCTGGGAAAAGCTTTGTAGATGTCTGAAGAACTTTGTTTGTAGATGTTTGTAGTGGCTGAATGTCTGGGCCTTCCCGACCCTGGATAAACGGAAGAAGATGGATGGATGGATCCATCCATCTCAATCATAAACCTAAAGGCTGTTTGCATCCATCAAAGCTTTTTGGAGGACCTTTCCAACCCTGGATAGTAATCCCTAAAAGGTGAGAGGTAGGAGCAGGCACTATAGGAGCTAGAAGTTAAGGTATTTGTAAGGACTGAGTTGGTGTTAAAACATTATCATAAAAACTGAGCTGATTTCAGGCCGTTTGTGGAAATAGATAGAATTATCGGTTGGACTGCTGGTGCAATGCAATCCAAACCACATGGCTGAAACCACAACTTACAAACTCATGACTATAGAAATTCCAATGTAGAAATGACAGTAGAAAAAAACAGAACAAAGAACATAGCAGTACAAGTCCAAACACAATAAAAGTTAGGTCTGCAGAGGAGATAACTATGGTTGACCTACTTGCCATTCATGGGTTTTTGCAAACAATGCACCTAAAAGCAGATCCCACACATTCTGGACACAAAAAAAGACTGCCACCCTAAAGGTCTAAAATTGCTTAAGCTAGACAACTTGTTTATTTGTACTTGGAAATAATATCAAATTCCTGGTTTGTGTCCAGAAACTTGGCAAATAAAAATGATATGGAATTGTCCCACTATGCCACCCGCCCTTTCTTCAATATTGGATTTATTTTTTGGGTGTACCTAACTTACATTATATTGTTTCAGGAGCTGGAGAACAATATTGTTGACTTTGTCAAGAATGAGCTGAAGAAGTTTCAGACTTCACTGCATCCAGATCCTTCACAACAGTTAAGCAAGGTCAAGAAGGATGAGGAGGTTCTGCGGGGTGAAGATGAAGCCCAGAGGAGCACAAAGGAAGCTTTTTTAAATATCACACTGTACTTTCTGAAGTGCATGAAACAGGAGCAGCTTGCTGACTTACTGTACAGCAGTAAGTCAAAGATGCAAAGATGTATCACCTTTAGTGTTTTATTTTGCACTTTCTTTATTTGTCTTTGCCATTCCAGAAATATTTGCTCCACTCTGTATAAACAAACTTAAATCCAACCTAAAGAAGAAGTTCGAGAGTGTATTTGAGGGGATCGCTAAAGCGGGAAGTCCAACCCTTCTGAACCAGATCTACACAGAGCTCTACATCACAGAGGGAGGGACTGGGGGGGTCAATGATGAACATGAGGTCAGACAGATTGAAACAGCATCCAGGAAAGCAAACAGAGGAGAAACAACAATCAAAGAGGCAGACATCTTTAAAGTCCCACCTGGAAGAGATCAACCAATCAGAACAGTGATGACAAAGGGAGTGGCTGGCATTGGGAAAACAGTCTTAACCCAGAAGTTCACTCTGGACTGGGCTGAAGGCAAATCCAATCAGAACATCCAGTTCATATTTCCATTCACCTTCAGAGAGCTGAATGTGGTAAAAAAGAAAAAGTTCAGCTTAGTGAAACTTGTTCATTATTTCTTTGCTGAAACCAAAGAGGCAGGAATCCAAAGGTTTGACAAGTTCCAGGTTCTGATCATCTTAGATGGTCTGGATGAGAGTCGACTTCCTCTGGACTTCCACAACAAGGAGATCCTGACTGACGTTACAGAGTCCACCTCAGTGGATGTTCTGCTGACGAACCTCATCAGGGGGAAACTGCTTCCCTCTGCTCTCCTCTGGATAACCACACGGCCTGCAGCAGCCAATCAGATCCCTCCTGAATGTGTCGGCATGGTGACAGAGGTCCGAGGGTTCACCGACCCACAGAAGGAGCAGTACTTCAAGAAGAGATTCAGAGAAAAGAAAGAGAGCAAAAGGATAATTTCCCACATAAAGACATCCAGAAGCATTCACATCATGTGCCACATCCCGGTCTTCTGCTGGATCACTGCTAAGGTTCTGGAGGATGTTCTGAAGGCCAAAGAGAAAGCTGAGCTGCCAAACACCCTGACTGAGATGTACATCCACTTCTTGGTGGTTCAGACGAAAATAAAGAAAGTCAAATACGATCGATGGTCTGAGACAGATCCACACTGGAGTCCAGAGAGCCAGGAGATGATTAAGTCTTTAGGAAAACTGGCCTTTGATCAGCTTCTGAAAGGAAACCTGATCTTCTATGAATCCGACCTGATAGAATGTGGCATCGACATCAGAGCAGCCTCAGTTTACTCAGGAGTTTTAACACAGATCTTTAAAGAGGAGACAGGTCTGTATGAGGAGAGCGTTTTCTGTTTCATCCATCTGAGTGTCCAAGAGTTTCTTGCTGCTTTGCATATCCGCCTGCAGATCTCCAAGAAGGACGCTGACTTGCCAAAAGAACAAAAGACTACCTTTAATATCTCCAAAACAAGAAAAGGTGTTACTCCACTGGGGAACTTCTACCAGACTGCTGTTGACGAGGCTCTGCAGAGTAAAAATGGACATCTGGATTTGTTTCTTCGCTTCCTCTTAGGGCTCTCCCTGGAAAGCAATCAGAAGTTGCTAAAAGGTATTTTGTCATGGATAGGAAGCAATTCTGAGCCCAACCAGGAAACGATTGCCTACATCAAGAAGAGGATTGAAACCTGCCCATCTACAGAGAAGTGCATTAATCTCTTCCATTGTCTGAACGAACTGAAGGATGATTCTCTAGTGAAGGAAATACAAACGTTCCTGAAATCAGGAAATCTGTCTCAACAAGAGCTTACCCCCACCCAGTGGTCAGCTCTTGTCTTCATCTTGCTGTCGTCAGAAAAAGATCTGGACGTCTTTGACCTAAAGAAGTACTCTGCCTCAGAGAATTATCTTTTGAACCTACTCCCAGTCCTCAAGGCATCTAATAAAGCTCTGTAAGTTTGCACATTTCCAACTGTTAGAATGATGGGAAAAGCATAATGCATTCTGTTTTATGTTTTTTTTTCCTTTTTTAGCTTGGATGGTTGTCACCTCTCAGAGAAAAGCTGTGAAGCTCTTGCCTCAGTCCTCAGCTCGAAGTTCTGCTATCTGAAAGAGTTGGATTTAAGTAACAACGACCTTAAGGATTCAGGAGTGAAGCAGCTGTGCACTGGACTGCAGAGTCCACATTGTAAACTAGAAACTCTCAGGTCAGACAAAATAACACAAATATAGAAAATCTCTTTAACCTCTTGATGCCTTATGCTGCAACCTTCAACAGACTTTGTATGTTATGCAAACAGTCTAGATCACATGTGTTTCCCCCCAATGCCAGTTATTACCCATTCAGAGCAGACCTAAGAACCTTTGACAAGCACTTGTTTCTGGCACCACTGATCTCTGAGGGTGTCAGGATTGGTGAATGTTTAGCCCAATTCCAAACCGGCCCCTAAACAGTAACTCTCCGTTTGCACGTCCTCACGGAGGGTCCTACACATTAAGTGCCGTCCCAAACCGTGTAGTGGGTAGGGCCAGTCGACCATTCAGCCCTTAAAAAATCGGTCTGCAACAGTGCAGACTCTCTGGAATTCGGAAGGAGGTGTAACAGGGATTCTTGTGGTGGAGGAAACGCGTTTCTCCAAATATAAGTAGAGCTGGTTTGCTGCATCTTCATCACACTGACAGATAATCACAAGTAAGGTAAATAGAAA
>JAGKQL010000067.1:4798946-4809978 GCA_018398635.1 Cyprinodon brontotheroides | reverse complement strand
AGATTGGTAACCCCGCCTCCTGCTCAGTGCTTGGACAAAATCTTTCATTCCTTTAGAGACAGCATGAAAAGTCAGCTGAGTACAAAACATAGAGAGGATAGATGACAAAAGGGACAATTCTAGTCTATTATCTACTCAAAGTCTATTCTATTAACATTTCTCTTGTCTCTTGTTGTCTTCCCATTTCAAAGGGCCCCATGCCTGTCTTTGAGGCTTGCTGGGCTTTAGATAAGTTTCTAGGAATCCTCTGCTGCATGTCTGCCTGTCGAAACAAATTTCCCTTTATGGGACAATAAAGATACTCATCTAGGTGGAGTCCCAAAGCCATTTAGTTTATTTCTTCTGGCAGGGTGCGGCAAATGGAAGTCAACCAAAAAGCTTCGAACCCGCACTTCATAAAGGATTATAGTGAATTTAATTTGTTCTATACAATAGATTATGAAATGTTTATTCAAAGTTGTAAAAGGAAGGAAGAAAAAAAATGGCCCCAAGTAATAAGGATTGTTGAACCCCTTTTTGAATGGTTTACATATCTAAAAATGTAACGATAACACTGTTACTGTTACACAATGTCCTTGTTAAAAGGGAGTTTTTCCTCTCCACTGTCGCTACAAGCATGCTTGGTGTGAGGGATTGCTGAAGAGTCAATGAGTCGATGCAATCAGCTGGTTTTCCTTATGTAGAAATCTTTGAATCAATTTGACTGGATGGAAGTGCCTTGAGATGATGTGTTGTGAATTAGCACTATAGAAATAAATTAAATAGAATTTACAATTGAATAATTGTGGATTTATTTATTCTGATCTTCTCAGAGGGTTTCTGTCCCGTGTGGCGTCCCAAAATAAGGGCTCTCTGCTGCAGGCAGAAAAAGGCAAACTGACTCTTAACCAGGTGGGTGGAGATGTTGCCTTTATGCCTTTATGAATCACTAACTGACTAAAATGGAGGCGTTTTTGTGTGCAGATGATCCCGGCGTTCAAAGCTGAGTGTGCAAAGGAGGCCAAGGCCAGAGGAGTGACGCTGCCGTCTGATTGGTGCGTCAACTGTCTGCTGGAGGAGGCCAGAAAGTCGATGATGGAAGTGAAGGACATTGTGCTGAAGACGTCTGCAAGTCTGCGTTGCAGTGGTAGAGTGTCACTTTACGAAAGAAGCAGTTTTTATGCAGCTTATTCAAAAAAAGTTTAAAAAAAAAAACAATCCACTGGATTTTGTTTCCAAGTTTGAAGACGTTTCTCTTCCCATCCAGGAAGCTTTTTCAACTAAAATGTCAGAAATACTGTTGGGTTCAAAGCTTTATAGAGTGGACCAAAGCAAAGCCTTGTTATGACTTAGGAAACATGCAAACTGAACCTGACGAGCGTACGGAAGAAAAACCGTCCCTTTATTTTTAACACCAAATTTCAAACACTGATTTTTTTATTTTTTTTTTACACATTCAGCTGCAAAAAAAAATTTGTCTGCAAATGTGTTGACCTTTAGGTGAACTCCAGCCAAAGCAATCAGCACTCGATGCAGTCGAGCAGCTTCTAGCAAATGAAATGAGCTCATTTGGTCAGAAAAAACAAAGTTTGCCACCAGCCGCTTCTCCCGGATCAAACCAACAGCCTTGGCAGACGGGGGTGCTGCACTAGCCGTTATCGGCTCAGTTATTTCACCCTGTCCCATTAGATGGAAAACTCTAATGGCTGTCTACCTGACGGTTTGTAATCCTATTTAACAAGAAAAACTCATTCAGCCCAACTGAACAAAGCGACGCCCAACTGTTGGGTCACGTGACCAAATGAGCTCATTTCATTGGCTAGAAACTGCTCGACTGTTAATTGCTTTGGCTTGAGTTCACCTAAAGGTCAACACATTTGCAGGCATATTTTTAGCAGATGGAAAGTCAGTGTAAAGAATTAAATGTGTAAAAAAAAAAAAAAAAAATACAGCGTTAAAAAAAGTCATTGTTTAAAATTTGGTGTACAAAAAAAGCCAGATTCCAATGAGACTGTCATCTTCCATGTGAGCAGGTCCTCCTCTTTACAATGGGAGTCATTTTGTTTCTTTGTTAGCCTGTCTCTGAAAGGGGGGGTCGTTAAAGGGAATAGTTGGCCTGGCTGAATGGGCGAGGCCCTGTGTTCTCCTGTAAAGGGGTGGGGGTTGCGATGATAGCGGGAAGGAATCAACTCTATCGCTGCATCTGTTTAAGGTTGGTTTTTCTTTCTTTACATAGATGGCTTCCTTCACACCCCTCTCAAACCACCCGTCTTCTTTGTCCAGAATGATGTGATTAATCTATCTCTGTTACAGGGATATGTACCTAAAGCTTTAAGGTTGCTGTAATTAAACCTCTGCTTAAGAAACCGTCTCTTGACCCACATGACTTGGTAAATTATAGACCTATATCCAATCTTCCTTTCTTATCTAAAATTTCATGAGAAAGTAGTTGCCAAACAAGTGTGTGCGATCACTTCCACCATAATGAACTGTTAGAAGAGTTTCAGTCTGGCTTTAGAGCTCATCATAGCACTGAAACAGCTCTCTGGTGAAAGTCACTAATGATATTCTCATGGCCTCAGATAATGGACTTGTATCTGTGCTCGTCCTGTTAGATCTTGGTGCTGCATTTGATACAGTTGACCATAATATTCTTTTAGAAAGACTGAGCCTGGGATTCTGCTGGGAGGTTTCTTCCTGTTAAAAGGGAGTTTTTCCTCTCCACTGTCGCTACAAGCATGCTTAGTGTGAGGGATTGCTGAAGAGTCAATGAGTCAATGCAATCAACTGGTTTTCCTTGGATAGAAAACTTTGTATCAATTTGACTGTATGATCTGGTTGAACTGGAAAGTGCCTTGAGATGACATGTGTTGTGAATTTGGCGCTTTATAAATAAACTGAATTGAATTGAACATTCTGGTCCTCCAAAGAATGTCCTTTTGTCCAGATGAGGGCTTCCTTCTGTGTTGGGCCATGCGTCTGTGGAGAGGTTGTTTGGTTTCTCCAATAGAAAGATCAGAGCATTCCTCACTGCGTTGACCTGTAGACAGCACTCTGCTAATATTTGGTCTTTAGGATGAACTAGTCTCTGTTTAAGGGTCTTGTTTTGTTGAGTTTTTCAGA
Source organism: Cyprinodon brontotheroides (assembly GCA_018398635.1). Taxonomy (NCBI): domain Eukaryota; kingdom Metazoa; phylum Chordata; class Actinopteri; order Cyprinodontiformes; family Cyprinodontidae; genus Cyprinodon; species Cyprinodon brontotheroides. The sequence continues at coordinate 4,806,876 of JAGKQL010000067.1, read as the reverse complement.
GACTCCAGCAACATATGGGATGTTGATGTTTTTGTGTAAAGATTAAATGCAAAAGGTTCAATTTGCCTGTTTTCTAAGCCAAAATGGGTTTTTTTGGGGTCTACTATATAAAGCCTTAAAGTCAACACTATTTCTGACATTTTGAATTGAAAAAACTTCCTGGATGGGAAGAGAAACATCTTTAAACTTGGAAACAAAGTCCAGTGGATTGATTTGTTTTTTTTTTTACTTTGTTTTTGGAATGACTATGACCTGGATGACTGAGAACCTTCACCAGCTTATGCAGCTTATCTTTTGGGACCATCCAGAAACTTGTCTTTTCTCTAAACTTTGATTTAAAGGGGTCCTGACAGCAGTCCTGGTCAATCACTGGCTGGATGACAGCGCCTCAGGAGACGATCTGGCTCAACTTCTCTGCCTCTTAGGCAGCAGTTTTAACCTTGTCCTTCAGTCCTGCCATCTGGGCCACAGGGTCCCAGAAGTCGCCATGTTCAACACTGCTTTGGAGCAGCTGGGAATCTCCCCAAACCAGGTGGTTGATGCAACCATAGCAGAAATGAAATCATTGATCCTGATGGAAGATCTAAACCTTTGAAATGTTTTCTCAGGCTCTGTGGCTGGACGTGGATGCAGAGAGCGTGAAGGCAGCAGAGAAAGAAGGGATTAAGGCCATCCTGGTGGAAGACATGGAGACGGCTCTGCAGAAAATATCTGATTTTACCGGAGTTCAGGTAAAGATATAGAGCTGCCGTCAGAACCATTCATTTACTTACATCAGAGGTTCACTGAAAGATTTTAAAATTTCAGTTCCATTCAGTTTATTTCTATAGCGCCAATTCACATCATGTCATTTCAAAACACTTCAGTGTTGATTCAAAGTTTTCTATCTAAGGAAAACCAGCTGATTGCATCGACTCATTGACTCTTTCAGCAATCCCTCACACTAAGCATGCTTGTAGCGACAGTGGAGAGGAAAAACTCCCTTTGAACAGGAAGAAACCTCCAGCAGAACCAGGCTCAGTGTGAGCCCATCTGCTGAGGCCACTGGGGTTCAAGGAGACAGAAGCAGACATAGAAAAAAGAAGCATAGATGCAAAAGGCAACTGTAAAAGGCGCCCTGGAAAACAGGCTGGTCTCCAACATCTAGAAACAAAGCTGATATTTCTCTCCAGGATGGAGTCACAGCCAAACAGGAACAGACCAGATGAAGCTACTATGAGAAAAAGCAGAGAGAGCAGAACGTTAGAGATTGAACTAACAGATTCTGCAGAGTGGGAGAATAGAGATAGAATGAAGCAGAATGATGAAAAAAAGGGGGTCCCTATATGTCCTCCAGCAGTCTAAGCCTATAGCAGCAGAACTATAGAGATAGCTCAGGATAACCTGAGCCACTCTAACTAGAAGCTTTATCCAAAAAATGTCCACTAATATTTGGTTAAATATTCACCAAGCAGGTCAGACCTACTGTGAACCTTTCATTGTCTACAGGATTCATTCTAACTACACTTTATGGCAGAATCGGTCCAGTTTATTTGAACTGACTGGTTTTCTGGCAGCAGATCTACATATTGAGCTGTACGAACAAACGTTGAATGGGGTCAAGGTCAGAGCCCGTCAAGAGCTCAGTGCCAACCTGCCTTATCTGTTCCGAACTGGTTTGATTGTGTTTGGGATCATTGGAGCCAAACTGTATCCAGGTTTTAACCATTAGCCGATGATAAGAGGCATTTAGAGTCCGTCCTTCAACTTTACGCAATGTGCCTTTACAACTGGAAGCAAAATGCCACTCGGCAGGACGGTATTCCCACCATGCTTCATAGCTGGTCCATATAGGGCCTTTAAAAGTGTGTGCTGTGTCAAACAGCTAAGTTAGTCCATGTGAGCAGCTATAGATTTTAATCCAGCTTGAAGGTCTAACTGGTTTCATTCTGGGCAGCGATATTGGTGTTCCAGCAGTCTCCATTTCATGGCAGCCTTTCTGGTTGCTCGGCTGTTCCTGAACATCAGAACCGATTTTATTTAATCTGAGGGGATCAGGTTGAGTCTCAAGGCACAATACGTAGCATGTGCTTCAGCCATTGGTTTAAAAATGGCTAATGGAAAAGTCTGGTCAGCAAAGAATAATCAATATATATAATATAATATGTTCGCAGTGATTTAATGAATTTAGCGTTAATCAGTATCAGATCACTGAGTCTGGGAGCGGCCATTTTTGCCCAAATATAGCAACACCTCTTTCCAGCCGTCTTCCGGCAGTGACGTCACGGTGAGGTAAGCCTAGCGCCATTCTCCCCGCTTTACAAGCAAAATCAATGGAAATGTCGGGTTGGTCGTTGGATCGCCAACTTGAAGAGGGAGGATTTGCCATCGAACTTCTGGCCAGAGAAAAAACCCGTATTACTATGTAGCCAACATTTGGAAGAAGAATGTTTTCAAGATGACTTGGATAATAGCGCGTGTGACAAACGCCAGATACAGCACTGGGACTTGATCAACAGGCCGATACCGCACCGTGGACGTCACTAAACCAGTAGGTGGCAGTAGTGTTCTTTGACAAACATGGATGCCTCCAGTAAAGCGCAATCAATCTAATCAATCTCAGAAGGGTTTATCCTTCCTACCAAGAGGAAAGGGAGTCAATCTTTGGCTAAAATTCATCGGTTTGTGTTTTTCAGGCTGTTGGAGCAGAGAGTCCTCCAGTAACCTGCAGCCCCGATCAAGTGTCTCATGGATACATCACCATCAGAGTAATAATCCCCATCTATCAGCGCATATTCAGAACATAAACAGACTGTTGAACCAGCGTGATATTTTCAGCCTGGTGTTCGGACCCACTACGTGGAGATGGGCTCGGGTCCACCGGTCCTGCTGTGCCACGGTTTCCCTGAGAGCTGGTACTCCTGGAGGTACCAGGTGAGCCGTCCTCTAAAGCTCTACGTCTCTGAGCTGCAGCATGTTTTCATACCTGCTTCCTGTCCTGTAGATCCCAGCTTTGGCTGCAGCAGGGTTCAGGGTCCTGGCTCTGGACATGAAGGGATACGGAGAGTCCACAGCACCCCCTGGTGGGCAAACAGACATGTTTCCATGCATTTACTGCTGTATTTCAGAAACATTTTAACTTTGTTTTATGATTCATTTTTCTTCTCCTGCAGACATAGAGGAATATTCTCAGGAGCAGCTTTGCAAGGTTCATACCTACTCTAGAAAACAATCAAAATCTAGATACGTCATTTTTTTTCTTAAAATAAGTGCATTTGTTCTTGAATTGAGGAGATAAAAGAGAAATTTTGCCAATGGAACAAGACAAATTACACTTAAAATAAGAAAACACAATTGCATTGTCTTATTTCAAGCGCATTTTATCCAATTATCTTATTTCAAGTGTAAAATTATTTACTCAAACTATCCAATTTACCTGGTAATGAAAGGTAAATATAATTTTAAGACATTTTTACTTATTTTTGTCGTTTTTGCAGTGTACACTAGAAAACAATCGAGAAATAATAAACATTTTCTTAAATTAAGTGTATTTACCCTTGATTTGAGTAGGTAAATAAGCTAGTTTGCAAATGGAATAAGTATTTTTAAACTTGAAATGAGATAATTAAATATTCACTCTTGAAATAAGACAATGCAATTGTATTTTTCTTATTTTAAGTGTAAATTTGTCTTGTTCCTGCTGTCAAGATGTCTCTTATCTCCTCAATCCAAGAAAAATGCACTTATTTTTAAGAAAGAATTACTTATCTAGATTTCAATTTTTTCCAGTGTATCAACATATTTCATCATAATATATAGATTTTGTGTTCAACTATTAGTGGACTAACATGATATATTTCTCTCTCTGCAGGATTTAATTACTTTTATGGACAAAATGGTAAGATATAAATAAACATCCCAATTAATGGGGTTTATGTTAGCTGACTTGTCCTTTCTCTCCAAGTCCATACCACAGGTCACCCTGGTGGGTCACGACTGGGGCGGTGCTTTGGTTTGGACTATGGCCCGGTATTATCCAGAGAGAATCAGGTGAAAAACACAACATCTGTCTTAAAGGAGGGAAGTTTAATGGTGCTGAAATGTAGAAGCTAAATATGTCTGTTCCTTTGTTCCTGTGAAGGGCAGTAGCGTCTCTGAACACTCCCCTGTTCCCCCCGGATCCCTCGGCTCCTGTTACAGAGAAATTAAAGGCCCTTCCAATATTTGACTACCAGATTTACTTCCAAAAACCAGTAAGTCTTCGTCTCATCATTCGGTAGAACAAAGGTTGGATGACCTAAACCAGGTTCTTAGCTGTCTAACCCCAAAAAGCATAATTAGAGATGCTTAATGCTGACTTTTAGCCAAACAGTTACCTGTGGACAAACAGTCTATAAAAGCCTGTCCTAGTTATTAGGTGAAGAGGTGACAGGTGGGGTACATATTAAACAAAACACCAGCTGAAATACATATTTAACTCCATGAATTGCCCACAAAATGAACCGTGGTTAAGAGATTCATCTTTCTCTCTGGAGTTAGTTATGGAGTTCCTCAGGGCTCAGCACTCGGACCACTTGGTGAAGTTATTAGACACCATGGAAAAGATTTGCACCATATGCTGATGATGCTAAACTATTCAAAAGGATTTTACATTTGATTTTAAATTATTGATTCAAAAGTAAAATTCGAAGCAACAAAAATAGTTTTCAGCTAAAGAACATTCTAATTATTAGCATTGTTTGATTTACCAAATCTGACTGAATGGAGCTGAACTCGAATAGATGTAGCTCTGACTGTACTGGATTATAGTGGAATAAATGGTTTAGAAGCTAGAAGGTAATTAGTTTTCTAAGAGCTATGACATCATAAATAAGCTTAACAGAGCTTATGAAACAATGTTACAATAAAAATTATAAAAAAGTATAAATTTTTTAATTTATGCATGATCATTTTTAATTTTCTCTTACCGTTATGGAAACGTGAGAGAAGATGGACGCGTTAGATTTACCGGTAATCTAGTTTATGCATTAGATGCTTGTTGTTTGATCATGTTTGATTTTTTTTAGTTGTATCAAATTTCTTTGGGTTTCTAATAAAAAGGAGCTAGTGAAGATTCTGTCATCCAGTTCATAGTCATTCCAAAAAGGTTAAAAACAATCCACTACACTTTGTTTCCAAGTTTGAAGACGTTTCAAAAAGAAAAAATGTCAAAGAAAGTGACCGATTGACTGACTCTAGTTTAGTTTCCTTTTGGTTGGATGAAAATAAAATAGTTCATTGACATAACTTGGGTTTTCCCTCCATGAACGAACAAATCCATGATAATCTAAAAGCTTTAGCTCAGATCTTAAAGATTCCAGCAAATTGTTTAAAATATTCTCTTTTCTTTGTCCTAAAGTCCAGAATTTAGGTGCTGGATTTTCAAAATAAAAGAAAACTTGATCTCTTATTTTAACTAAAAGAGTTGAAGCAATGTATATGTTTGTTTACATGTATGTAGATGTATATATGCATATAATTGTGTGTATATATGTATGAATATATATATTTTTTTGGCTGTGTGTAAATATTGGATAAAAAAGACAGGAAGTTTACTCTACTTTTACGTGCGCATAGAGGGATAGGAGCTATGAATAATTTTTACTTCTTAATTACCCTTTTTCAGACAATTTACATCAAATAATGTCTGTGGCTGTATATGCAGACAGGTTTATTTGGTGGAGGCTTTTGTTTCTACTTTCAGGTTTTTTTAGTTAGTTTGGAAATCGATGTTTGGTTTGGTTGATGCTAACTAGTCTCTTTTGTGCTTATTTGGTTGATTCATTTATTCTTGTTATCTGAATAAATTCACATTCATTCATGAACTGTTTGACATGATAATTAAACACACCTTTTAAAAAAAATCTTTGAACATTAGGTCAAACCTCTAAGGTGAGAAGATGTTAGACTTTCTGGGTGTTTATTTCAAAATGCATCCAGCATAGAATAAAACAGCTTTATAACAACCTTTAAAAAGTGAAATGATGAAAAGCGTGAACAGAATAATTTGTAGAAAACTGTAGATTCTTTTTTCCATCTCTGCCCACATTATTAACCCTGACTGAAGGATGAATCGTTGGTCCGAGCTTCAGCTCTGACACTATCTGCTCCGTGTTTCAGGGAGTCGCCGAGGCCGAGTTGGAGAAGGACTTGGAGAGAACATTCAAGATTTTCTTTTCCAGCAGCAGTGAAGCGGTGAGTTAACATCTGTGCCGTTAAGGGGGTCAGAACAGCTGGAATAAAACCTGATGACGAACGTTTCCTCAGGCCAGCCGTCCCGCTCTGAGCACCGCTGGAGTCTGTGCTCAAGGTGAGAAGACCTCCCGCTGCAGATGTTGGTGTAACCGAAGGATTGGGGCTCATGTTGGGTTCTGGGTTCCGCAGGCGGGCTGTTTGTGGGTCTGCCGGAGCAGATTCCTCGGAGCGCCATGCTGACAGAGGCCGACCTGCAGTACTACGTCAGCCAGTTCAGGGAGAGCGGCTTCAGGTTGGCCCCCATTCAGCAGCTTAGGAACGACTGCAGCTCCAGCTGGAGTTAAATCATCTCATCGGGATCTGGGAACCTTTTGGTTCCACATTTAACTCCTATTCAGTTTATTTCTATACGCCAACTTCTACAACACATGTGTGATTTCAAGGCACTTTCCCAGTCACCAGATTGAATCAAAGTTTTCTTTATCTAAGGAAAACCAGCTGATTGCATCACATCAAGTTGACTCTTCAGCAATCCCCTCACACTAAGCATGCTTGTAGCTTATTGAACAGTGGAGAGTGAAAACCCCTTTAAGAGTGAAAACCTCCAGCAGAACCGCGATTTACACTGGAGGCAATGCATGGGGTCTAAAATTTTGGTTGGGATTATTTTTGTATATTTCCCCAAGCTAATTTTTTCCCCACTCAATTGAAAATGTCTTTAAATCCACATTAACATTTTGTTCAACACACTGTACAAAAACCGGGCAGAAGATGTCTTTTCAGTCACTCAATGCCAGTGGCGTTCTAGACCAAATGTACCAAGTGGCCAGGAGGGGGCCAGAGTATTTTCAAGGGGCCAGAAAAGCATGAATAAAAAAAAAAAAACAGTGTTAGATTGAAATATGTAAAAAAAAAAAAAAAAAAGCTGCATGAAGTGAAATCTCTATTCAATAAGGATTCATTAAAATTCTGTCTCTTTAGGTCCTTATACATTCAGAATTTAGGGTTTTTACTTATGTTTAGATTAATTGAAGTTAAAATTATTGTTTTCACAAAATCTCAATTAAAACTCAAGAAAACTGATAAATTCAGCCGAAAAAAATAAAGCAATTTGTTTTGAATAAAACATTTGGCAGATGAAAACTGGGATCCTATCTCACTACCACTGAAGCAATCACCTTATTGTTTTTAAATAATTAGTAAAACAGAATTTTTTTAGGAAAAAAAAAATAAATAAATCCAAAGGAGCTATCATTAACCATGTCTGTTCCAGCGCAGATTATTGTTGGAATTTCTTTGAGTATTATGTCTTCAGCACAGGGGCCATAACAGGGGCCAGGACCTGATCTGCAAGGGCACTGGGCCCCATCTAGAACCGCCTATGCACAAATTCAGCAACAAACACAGGAGCTGGGCAATGTTTCATTCACAACACCTGTCCCATCAACCAGGAATCAGAAATACTTTAATTATCCCAGGGAGAAAATACTTTAGTTACATTACTCCATCTGTAATAGAGTGACTATAGGAGCAGTTTGATAGAACACTATTTCAGACTATATATCTAATTAGGGGTCCCTGCTCCATCTCACCATCAGTTTGGGGGTTTTTGGCCTGGAAAACGTTGAAGATCCCTGATTTACAGGAATCAGTTGGATCCATCAGGGATTATCTCTAACGTTCTGCTCTCTCTGCTTTTTCTCATAGTAGCTTCATC
>JAGKQL010000067.1:4684111-4754255 GCA_018398635.1 Cyprinodon brontotheroides | reverse complement strand
AGCAAATGGACTGATCCAATATGGTGGACACTGAAGGGAGGGGCTGAGACACACTTAATATTATCAGCGTTCTGATGGCATTTTAGTGAAAAAACATAATTAATGCGCACAAACAAGGAATAGTTGTATTAACCATACATGTAAACAGTTGTATGGGGAACTTGGGTCCCTATGCAACTGCCTAGTATTGCCTAATGGTAAATCCACCCCTGATCATCATTGTCTGACCTTGGACTTTCATCTGGAAGGAGGCCAGTGAGGCATGCTTGAAAGTTCAATAAAGGCAGTTACCTAAACTGAACTTTTCAAGCTTGACCATGCCCAAGATGCCTGAGAATCTTCCCAGATATGTTACCAGTGAGGCACCGAATACCTTTCATGGGAAACTGCAGCGTCTTAACATGTATTCTAAGGACTCATCTGGAGTCGTTAGGGTCCGGATTGAACTCCCTGAACTCTCACCTTTGTGCGTGAGCAAAGCCTCGTCCAGGAATTCAGCAGTGGGTCTGAAGTGAGTCGCGATGTCAGCGTCAGGGAAGTCATCCACCTCGATTCCCCTGTACTGGATGTTCATGCCGGCGTAGAAGGACTCGTTGGTGTAGACCCCAGTGCCATGAGCCGTGTTCAGGATGTGAGTGATGCCCATTCTCTTTAGACGGGCCTTGTTGACTGCAACGGACCTAAAACGTGGAAGCAGAAAGCGTCCAGACATGTTGGATTTTTGTGGGAGAACGGAACGTGAGATATTCCAAAGCCAAGAAAATAACCTCCTTTGCAAATGTTAAAACATAATGTATCTTGTTCGTATCTTGCTCTTTTTATGGAAATCTCTCCAGTTTTCACGACTTACTTCTCAGCGATGAAGATGTTGGGCCAGACCTCGTCCACGGGGTTGGCGGGAGCCTCCAGGCGGTCCTGGATCATGGCTCTCTGGATGTCCAGCACACAGGGAGTGTTGTATGGGCTGCGGTCATCAATCATGTCACGGACTCGGTTGTAGAGGTCCTCCACCATCAGCTGCTCAGCAGACTCAAGCATGGACTCTGGGATGGACTCCGTTCGGATGGCGCGAGGCGGCAGCTCTGGGTAGAGGGTTGATAAATACCTTTAAACTATCAGAGAGCGCCAACTTGTTTCTTTATGAATCATCCCTTTACTTTGCTAGTAACAAAGCATTTAACTCCTGGAGCTTTAAGTGAAAATTATTTCCCCAATGATGGGCAACAGATTCCCTCTGAGCAAAGGTAACTCTCAGTAGGTCTCTGAGTCTCTCTGATCTTGTACAATGTTTTGGATTAACCACGATGCACCGGGCAGATCAGGTGTGGTTTAAGGTGTCAGGAATAAAAAGTACTTTGATGAGGTTTGTGACATCCTGGTCATTCCCTTCCTGACACCATTATTAACCCATTTAAAGATCCACACGGATAAGGAGCTCTCTATTATCGGCTCGGGTGTGATGAAATATTTATATTTATAATTTATCATGTTTTCCTTATTCCTGCATAAAAACCTGTATAATTGAGAGTCTGGAAGCTGAATTAAGTCGACTATAACTCTGTTTCAGATAACATTTGGTCCCAATTCAAATGAGTGTAAACTAATACTCTATACAGTAGCAGCCATTCAAAATGGCGTTCCCCAGTCAATGCCAGCCATCGTGCAAGCTCACTCTCTGCAACGCTCCCAGCAAAATACCCACTCCAACTAACCAAAAGGACGCTTGGCGGTCTCTTGGATTGGTCAACAGTGGTTGGCGGTCCGCTGCTGTCGCCAGAGTGCGTCCTTGGTTACCGTCCTTTGCTGGGTCGTGGCCGGTCCAAATTTGGTCTCTGCGCGGTCCTTGAGTTGGTCTCTTGGCCGGTCCTTGGCTTCGCACGGTCCTGGCCGGTCCTTGCTGGTCCTTGAATTTGGTCCGTGGCGGTCCTTGCTGGCCCAGTCCTTGGCCGTCCTTGAAAAGGTCCTTGGTTGGCTGTCCTCTGGCTGGTCTCTTAGCCAGTCTCTGGTTGGTCTCTTGCGTTTTGGTCCTTGGCGGTCCTTGGCGGTCCTTGTTAGGTCCTGGATTGGTCTACTGGCGGTCCTTTTTGGCTGGTCTCGGTTGGTGCTTGGTTGGTCCTTGGCGGTCCTTGGCTGCCTGAGGGTCTCTTGAGATCTGGTCTCTTGGGATGGTCACTTGGCGGTCGCGGATTTGGTCCTTGGTTGGTCCTTGGCTGGTCCTTGGTTGGTCCTTGCGAAGTTTGGTCCTTGGCTGGTCCTTGGTTTGGTCATGGTTGGTCCTTGGCGGTCCTTGGCTGGTCCTCAGTTTGGTCCTTGGTTGGTCCTTGGGCTGGTCCTTGGTTGGTCCTTAGCTCCCTTGGCCGGTCCTTAGCTGGTCCTCTGGTTGGTCCTTAGTTGGTCCTTGGCGGTCCTTGGCTGGTCTTTGGCCGGTCCTTGGTTGGTCCTTGGCTGGTCCTTGGTTTGGTCCTTGGCCGGGTCGCTTGGTTGGTCCTTGGCTGGTCCTTGGTTGTCCCCAACAATTCCTTTTCAAACATCAATCTTTGTACTAAAATATTCTTTCTGTCATTGATTTTTGGACATTAAGATCTATAGAGAAGCACCATCTCCTGGTCAGACGCTGTAGTTCAGTGAAAGGGTGGAGTCTGCAGTGGCTGGAAGTTGGAGGGGATTTTTCTGCCAATCTGCTGGCGTTTAACTGGGAAAGGCCATTTTAAATGGCTGCTACCGTACATCTGAACGCTCCTGCTTCTAAAGCGGCGCTCAGACTGACGGCTGAAGTTCATCAGTTTCACTTTCTCCTAAAACTAAAGCAGCAACGATAAAGTCCGTTTATCGCTCTATAAAACAATCATAAATGAATTTAGCAGAAGAAATTTAAAAGGAATGTCACTAAACTCTCCCTGCAGCACAGAAGCTTACATGAAAAATGGAAAAGTCTCCATTATGAAGAAGATATAGCCCCCCCACCCCCCTACTATCATACATACAGTCTGACTCAGCCTCTTTAGGCCTCAGAGGGAATAAAAGCACTTTGGATGTCACCCTGAAGAAGATGCATACATGTTTCTGTTGCTTCGAAACACCGCTGCCCTGAAATAAAACATCCAGTTCATACAGAACCCCCCCCCGCCCTGCAGATGGAACAAGGATCGTCCATTAAGCTGCCAACTAAAGGCAGCGACAGGAGCTGATCTCAGAGATACGCCGCTGGGGCTAATTTCATCGATTAGTGTCGCTCTGCTCCTCCGGCGAGGAGCGAGTCCTCGTCTGTCTGCTAACGAGATGAAGGGTGGAATCGTGGATCCAGCGGAATGAGTAGCGCTCCAACCATATAGACATTTAATTAACTCTCCTTCTGAATGTGAATGAGGAGAGAGGAAACCTTGCTGTCCTGGCCTGATCCCTGCAGCCTCACGTCTCTAACAACCTGCAGGATGAAGAGTCAGAAAGATGGAGGTGTGGGTTTACTGCGCCGCCTGAGTTCATCTAGAGGAAGGGAATTAGCTTCCTCTGGAAGCTCTCTGAGATGCTGCGAGTTTTAGACACATCTTGGCCTGACAGCACCCTGGAAAATATGTACATCTCAATAAGCAATTTTTTCTTAAAATAACTGCATTTGTTCTTGAATTGAGAAGGTAAAAGAGACATTTTACCAATGGAACAAGACAATTTAGATTTAAAACAATAAAACACAATTGCATTGTCTTATTTTAAGTGCATTTTATCTAAATTTCTTATTCTAAGAGTAAAAATACTCACTCCAATGGCAAATCATCTCATTTACCTACTCAAAAAAAGGGTAAATACTCTTAATTTGAGAAATTTTTACTTATTTCCAGATCGTTTTTCCACTGTAAGCGTGAAACTTTGCCAATGGAACAAGACAATTTACATTTAAAACAATTGCATTTTCTCATTTCAAGTGCATATTATCCAATTATCTTATTTTAAGAGTAAAAATATCTCATTTACCTCCTCAAATCAAAGGTAAATACACTTTATTTGAGAAATGTTGACTTATTCCGTAGTTTAATTATTTAATTTTTGCAGGGCAAACATCTGGGACATCCACTCCACTGTAAAAAAACCCCATCAAGAAATAAGTAAAAATGTCTTAAATTAAGTGTATATACCCTTAATTTGAGTAGGCAAATAAAATGATTTGCCAATGGAATGAGTATTTTTACTCTTAAAATAAGATAATTAGATAAAATGCACTTGAAATAAGATCATGGAATAGTTTTTCTTATTTTAAATGTAAATTATCTAGTTTCATTGGCAAAATGTCTCTTTTATCTCCTCAATCCAAGAACAAATGCACTTATTTTAAGAAAAAATTACTTGGCTAGATTTCGATTTCTTCTAGATTTCAATCTCAAGTATTTCTCTAAAAGAAAAGCTGTTTTTCCCCCCTTACACTACCTAGCGGATGCTATACTTTAGCATCCGCTAGGTAGTATAAGGTATATGTAATTTCTTTTCTTTAACCCTTTATAGGCCACTCAGTGAAATCCTTTAAAAATCCACGTTTCCAGCCAATAGTGTTATAGGAATCCAGGACAAGACCTTATTACCTTTGTAACATTCTGATGCAAAAATGAATGTCAGTGTAATAATAAGAAACGCCAACTTGCCCGAATATGTTAAGAAAAATAACAAAAATAATAAGAAATGAATGAAAAACACAAAGAAACAGGTTTTTTTTGGTCCAACATTACCTTACAGGCATTAATGCTGATACTGGCACTTAGATTTTTTAATTCGTAATCCTAAATATAATTGTTAACTAGGTTTAATTTTCAATTAGATTTTTACCTTTTTTTTTGACTTTTTAATTAGCTTTTTACGTTTTTTGACTTTTTAATTAGCTTTTTTCCTTTTTCTTGACTTTTTAGCTTTTTAGGTAATTTTTACACTGGAAAAAATCTAAATCTAAATCAGTCATTTTTTCTTAAAATAAGTGAATTTGTTCTTGGATTAAGGAGGTAAAATTGACATTTTGCCAATGGAACAAGACAATTTACACTTTAAATAAGAAAAAAAGTTGCATTGTCTTATTTCAAGTATCTAAATATCTTATTTTAAGAGTAAAATACTCATTCCATTGGCAAACTATCTCATTTACCTTCTCAAATTAAGGGGTAAATACACTTAATTTAAGACATTTTACTCATTTCTAGATCGTTTTTCCAGTGTACCTTTTTTTTTTTGACTTTTTACCTTTTTAATTAAATTTTTTTTTACCTTTTTCTTGACTTTTGAATTAGCTTTTTAACTTTTTTTCCTTGACTTTTTAACTTTTTAATGAAGTTTTACCTTTTTTCCAACTTAATTTACAGAAGGTAATATTTCATTCAATGGCTCATCTAATTGGTCAAATACCAAAATAAGATGTGCAGCCATGTAGCAGGATCTTTGCTGAATGGCTGGATATAGATCTAGTGCTTCTAGACCTCACTGAGGGATGGAGGAGGCTCCATTTGTAAGGGATTTGCAACTGATCTAAAATGGTATTATGCCCTATAAAGGGTTAAATAAGGACCCATTTAAGCCCCTCCTCCAAAAAAAATAAATAAAACAAAATAAAAAATAAAAAAATCCCAATAATAAACCTATTGCTTCTTACCTGGCTCTGAAAGGGCATCATTCTTCTGCAATGGACCTGTTTCTGACTCATTCTCAGTTTATTTTTAATATTTACTCCTAAAATCCCTCAAGCGTTTGCTTTCATCTTTCCTTTTTCTCTGTTTTTCTGTTCTGAAAACCTGACATTTGGAGTGAAATGAACTTTAAACGTTGCAGCTCGCCGTTGGTCTGATCAAAGCATTTTATGTAGGATGCACTGCAAAACCTTCTGCAAATGAATAAAAAAATCTTAAAACAAGAGTATTTATCTTTAATTTCAGTACAAAGATAGGAAGGAAAGAAAGTTGGGATTTTTTCTGTCTTATTTTTTTCTTATTCATTGGCAAAGTGTCTCTCTTACCTGCTTAATTCAACAAAAATGCACTTTTAAGAAAAAATGATTTACTTGGATATACATTTTTTGCAGGGCCCTTCAATGGGCCCTTATTTAGAGAAAACAGTTACCTATACCTAATACACATATACATATATAAATATATATATATAGTTACTGTGATGTTATTTTTTGAGCCTCCCTATGTCCTGGGCCTGGGACAAATGGCCCCTTTGTTCCCCCCCTGTCGGCGGGAGTGCATCCACTTAAAGTAACAGGAGGGATAAGGGCAGAAATGATGAAAAGAGCAGCCAAAAAGTTGAAATCTAAGTAAATTTTTCTTAAAATAATTGCATTTTTTCTCGAATTGAGCAGATAAGAGAGTTAATTTGCTAATGGAATAAGATAATTTATAATTTTCTTTTTGTCTTGTTTCATTGGCAAAGTGTCTCACTTACCTCTTCAATTCAAGAAAAAATTGAATTATTTTGAGGACAAAAATAGCTTATTTAGATTAGAATTTTTCACAGTGTGGACAAATATTTTTAATAGGATAACCCTATCCATGATTGTTTTTTGTTTTTTTTTATGTTCCTGTATCTGTATTTTGTATTTTCATCTCTTTTTATTTATTTTTTGTATTATTTGTAAAGTGACCTTGAGTGTCAGAAAAGGCGCTGTTAAATAAAATGTATTATTATTATTATTATTATTATAACAAATAAAAACTATTTCTTGAACGGAAGAGCAGCTAGAAATACAACCTCTAGGTGAAACACGGTAGTGGCAGTGTAATGATGTGTGAGGACTTTTTTCTGCTACAGGTGGGTTGGAACATTGGAAAGAATAAAAATCTAGATAAGTCACCTTTTCTTAAATTAAGTGCATTTGTTCTTGAATTGAGGAGATAGAAGAGACATTTTTGCCAACGGAACAAAACTATTTACATTTAAAATCAGAAAAGACAATTGCATTTTCTAATTTCAAGTGTATATTATCTAATTATCTTATTTCAAGAGTAAAAATACTCATTCCACTGGCAAACTATCTCATCTATATACTCAAATTAAGGGTAAATACACTGAATTTAAGGAATTTTTACTTATTTCTAGATCATTTTTCCAGGGAAGATGAAGCCGAATGAGGAAAAAAGGCCAAACGACCAGCCATGATGAAAACATGACCTTATGTTAGAACGGCCTAGTCAAAGTCCAGACCTAAATCTGTGCCAGGAGTTAAAATGTGACGTTCTGCGTCCGGTCTGACCGAGCCGATGGAAGAAAGGTCGTCTGATCAGCTTTACCTTCATTGATGATCTTCTTGGCAGCGACGGCGGAGGACAGGTGGATGGGCTCCATGAAGATGCTGGCGGCGTCAGAACCAGAAATCAGGGAAAACCTGGAGTCTGAAGCCGTGGAGAAGCTGCAGGAGAATCGTACCATAAACCAAACAGAGCTGCTGAGGTTTCTGATGCTTCACCTCCAGCTGGATGGATTCAGAGGTTTCCATCCAGGTGGTTCCTCCTACCTGGGAGACGGGCAGCGCAGGTAATGAGCCTGAACTCCTCGCACCTTCTCCTCTTCCTCCTCCTCTTCACCTCCATCAGGTACGGTCTGATCGCTGCGCTCTTTGCTTTCCTTAGGCGTCTCCATGGCAACCAGAATCCTTCCTTATCATAAGGAGAAAAAAAGAGGCCTTTTCATTACTTATTCACTCTTTTTTTCTTTTACATAAACAATCATAAAAAAGAAATCAATTAATCCTTTTTTTAATTTTGTAACGATTTGCTGATGAATCGTTTTACCTACAGAAACTGTGAAGCAAAGATCTACATATATTTACATTTTTGTGCCATTTCTTACCGAAGATTATTAGGGCCAATGAAAAAAACAAAATAAAGGTTAACTGATTTTTACATTTTATTACAGCTTGATAAGGGAAAAAAGTCAGAATTCTGACTTTAATCTCAGAATTTTAACTTTAATCCCAGAATTCTGACTTTAATCTCAGAATTATGATTTTAATCTCAGAATTTTTACTTTAATCTCAGAAATCTGACTTTAATCTCAGAATTATGATTTTAATCTCAGAATTTTTACTTTAATCTCAGAAATCTGACTTTAATCTAATAATTTTGACTTTAATCTCAGAATTATGATTTTAATCCCAGAATTCTAACTCTAATCTCATTGTAATTTAATTCTGACTTTTCACCGGGTCCCTGGTGATGCTGATTCATTAATGGAAGAGCAAAAGGAGATTAAAACAAGAGAGCTAGTTTAGTCTCTAAAACAGACATGGCTACGACTGGATGCTAACATGTTTGTTACCTGTCAGAATTCAGTCAGAATTCTGAGATTAACATCAAAATTCTGAGAAAAAAGTCACAATTCTGAGATTAAAGTCAGATCTCTGACATTTTTCCCATATTAAACTGAAATAATATTTAAAAATCAATTCAATTTTTTTATTTTTCTAGTGGCCCTAATCCTCTTCCGTAATTTCTTCATATATTTAACAAGCTAAAATACAAACATATTAAGAAATTTAAATCACATCGAATACAGAAAACAAAATCACTGAATACAGGAAAAAACAATTAGTTGAAGGATAAATAAATCTTTAAAACAAATGGAAAACCCATTAAAAAAAAGGATATTTAAAAAAATATATATATATTTTTTTAATGGCATGAGTATCTACATGCAAAAAAACTTTGGATAAAATAACGAATTTAGAAAAAATCCAGCTCCTGTAACTGATTGATTCTGTTATTTCCTGTTAAATAAATTAACCATAAATGCAATGAAATAAATGTATACTTGATTAGCAATAAACAAAATAGAATCATTTAAAGCTTAAAAATAACATTGTTACAATACCAAATAATTCTATACAAAGTTACCTGAAAAATAAAAGATTACAAAAACAATAAAGTGGAAAAACATCATTCCAAAAGTGATCAAAAAGTAAAATATAAATCTATAGAACATATTTTTATTCCCTTTATCTCATCTCTGTTTTGACTAAAGATCTAAAACGAACTTCCTCCTTTTAAGACGTCTACACTGGAAAAAATCAAAATCAAGATAATTAATTTATTCTTAAAATAAGTGCTTTTTTTCTTGAATTGAGGAGAAAAAAAAATACATTTTGCCAATGAAACAAGACAGTTTACATTTAAAATAAGAAAAAAACAATTGCATTGTCTAATTTCAAGTGTATATTATCTAATTATCTTATTTTAAGAGTAAAAATACTCATTCCATTGGTAAACTATTTAATTAACCTGCTCAAATTAAAGGTAAATACACTTAATTTAAGGATTCTTTGCTAATTTCTAGATTGATTTTCCAGTGTAGCAGTTCTGTCTCCACACACTGGAAAAACAGTCTAGAAATAAGTTAATATTTCCTAAATTAAGTGTATTTACCCTTAATTTGAGCAGGTAAACAAGATAATCTGCCAATAGAATGAGCATTTTTACTCTTAAAATAAGTATAAAATGAGATTTTATTCATTTGAAATAAGAGACTGCAGTTGTTTTTTCTTATTTTTAATGTAATTTGCCTTATTCCGTTGACAAAGTGTCTCACTTAACTGCTTCATTCAAGAAAAATGACTTACTTAGATGTCGATTTTTCACGGTGTGACCTGTTTCTCCTCTTTAATAAAGGGATTTCCTTCAGATTTCCCTCTCAGATGTTCCTTATAGACGTGTAAAGTTGAAATAAAGGGAGCATTGGCTGCGATGTCTGTGGCTCTAGCAGGTCTATTTCTGTCCGCTGACAGCTGCCTGGGCCCCGCAGGCCTCTCTGAGGCAGCAGGAACCCCGAGGTGAAGAACCGGAGCAGCAGATCTCAGATCAGATTGGTAGAAAACAAAGAAAGGGAACAAAAACAAGCAGACCCCCCCTTCCTTACCTTGATGTGTGTGTTCCAGTGGTTTCTCACCTCCAGCTTAATGAAGCGGCTCCTCTGAAGCTGACCCAGGCCCCCTCTGCCTCTGCTTCCTAAACTTAGACCCTCTCCCCCTCCCCCCCCAGGCCTGTGGACGCTCAGACACCCGACACCAGGCCTGCAGGTATCCGAGTAGTTTTACTCTCTCAGTGAGTTCCTTCTTTCCTCTCCATCCTCTGATCGTTGCTTCCTAAGCACACTTCTTCCCTTCATTTCCTTTCCTAGTTTGTTTCCTTTTGCTTCTACACTACAAAAACTGTAAATCTAAATAAGTCGTTTTTTCTTAAAATAAGTACATTTTTCTTAAGGTAAGTGAAACAGTTTGGCAATAAAACAAGACAATTTACATTTAAAATAAGAAAAAAACAATTGCGTTGTCTTCTTTTAATTTACGGAAGAGGATTAGGGCCACTGGAAAAAAAAAAAGTTAACTGATTTTTTCTAAATTTTATTTCAGTATAGTATGGGCTTTTTTCTCAGAATTCTGACTTTTTTCTCAGAATTCTGACTTTTTCTCAGAATTCTGACTTTTTTTCTCAGGATTCTGACTTTAATCTCAAATTCTGACTTTTTTATTGTCAGAATTCTAAGAAAAAAGTCAGAATTATCAGATTAAAGTCAGAATTCTGACTTTTTTCCCACGTTAAACTGAAATAAAATTTAAAAATCAGTTAACTTTTTTTTTATTCAGTGGCCCTAATCCTCTTCCGTATACATTTTTATCAAATCCTTATTTTAAGAATAAAACAGTCATTCCATCGGCAAACTATCTCATTTTCCTACTCAAATTAAGAGTAAATACATTTAACCTCAGAAATTTTAACCCATTTCTAGATCTTTTTTGCAGTGTTTGAACTTTATCTCTATCCACCTGATGATTTAGGTTCCCCCGCATACTTCCTCCCTTTAAACCTCCCATCATTCCTTCCCTTTATGTTTCTTATCCATCCCTCCTTTCTGTGTTTCTTTATATATTTCCTCTCATCTTTATTTCCTCTTTAGTAAAATCCTCGTTCCTGCTCTCCCGTCTCCTTGGACACTTCCCACTTGTTGCATTGCATCTCTTCCCCATGCAAACAGGCCTTTCCTCTCTTTAATTTTCATTATCTGTGAACTAAGGTTCTTACACTGGAAAAACGATCTAGAAATAAGTAAAAATTTCTTAAATTAAGTGTATTTACCCTTAATTTGAGTAGGTAAATTAGATAGTTTTCAAATGGAATGAGGATTTTTACTCTTAAAATTAGATTTTTAGGTAAAATGAACTTGAAATAAGGCAATCCAATTGTGTTTTCTTATTTTAAATGTAAATTGTCTTGTTAAATTGGAAAAATTTCTATTTTTTCTCCTCAATTCAAGACCAAATGCACAAATTTTAAGAAAAAAATTACCTATCTCGATTTTTTCTGTTGTTATAAGTAAAACTGAGAAAATTTGACTCATTATCTAAAAAGTGTTGCCTCCATAGATCTGATTAATATTCCTCTTCACCATGAACCAAATGAGCTGTTCTCAGGAACAAACAGCTCCAAGGCAGCCGTTGTTTATCTGCAGCCTGCTGACCATCATCAGGACTATTTATACTCCGCCTGCTGCTGATTATAGAGTCAGAGTCTGAGCTCATGCTTTCTAACCGGGGCAGAGCTGATAGCAGCCGTCATTCCTGCGGGTGGAGGGTTAAGTCAGGTAACTAGGTACATTCTTAATCCTACCGTGTCCCTTTAGAGAGGTTTGATCAAATCAGTAAACTCTTTAACTCTCACTCAACAATCACCTTTAAGTTGAAGGTAAATCAGTTTAAATGTCAAATCATTCAGGCTTAAACATGTATAAATGTGTTCTTTATCAGAATATATTGTCCCAAAAATTTAGAACATTTCTATAAAAAAAAAAACACTTTTTGTTATCTGGCCAGTTAGTTCTACTAGTCCAGCCTGAACACCTAAATTCGCCAATCATATATCAACGGCCATCTGTCAATCAAATTCTTTTCGTCATATCATCTTGATTCATGTTGCAGCTAATATACGCAACGTTGAAACCAGAATCCTTTCCTCCTTTCCCATTGAGTTGCGCCCCAGTGTTCACGGGATGGACGCCTGTGTCTTCGCAGGCGAGAGCTAACAGAACTGGCAGCGCTATGGTAAGGCAAGGGCTCAAAACATGTACGGGCTGGAAGCCTTCTACACCAAAACCAAGCTTCTGCCGCTCTGGCGCCCTTCTTCCACAACATCTTCGGGCCGCTTCCTTCCTCCTCTAAATAAAAAATGGATGACGGAGGAGACTCATCCACCCACCTCCTCGGCCACTAAATCCAAACTCTCCTCCTCTTGCATGTTTCCCTCTGTCCATAGCTTGCTTTGACAGCGTCAAGCTTCTAAGTCACCAATTTAGTGCTACTTGGTCCCAATGAATTTCCCATTGGGAACCTGCTAGCACTAAGTTGCTAACTGGTTAGCAAGATGCTTCAGACAAACCGGCCACAACCAAACTTGCTTGCAAACCTTCCACCACACAACAATCCCGCTTCCCCTTGATAACTCGCACCTCAATCACATTCACGCTTATATTCACTTGTGTAAAGTCGCAGAGCACCGCTGGTAGAATTCAGCTTCTTGTGCATCATTAATATAAATTAAATAAAATATTAAATCTCTCTATAGACCTATAATAATCATGCTTATTTACCTAAAGTAATATATTTAGCATGGCAGTGGTTCAAAAGTAAGAATCTGCAATGAAATAATTATATAAATGATGGCATTTCTGTTGATATTTCCCTGTAATTCGCTTAACAGTCGTAAATTTGACCAATTTAATGATTTACTTAATTTGATAATTGCCTGTAAAATAAAATAAACAAAAACAAGGATTTATCTCTTCTACTGCATCCCATTAGAATAAAGCTAAAAGCAAATATTTTATCTGGAAGACTCTTCTCAGCGTCACCTGGAGAACCTGCCGATGTTCCACGCTCAGGTTCCAGCCAATCGACGGTAAGACCGCGCCTCCTCCGAAGCCAATCAGCTTCAGCCGGTAGCCATGTTTCCCTCCCGCATGCCAATTAACTTTCACCCACCTCCTCCTCCCCCAGACCCCCGGAGGGGAAAACTACTCTAATCCTTTTTCTTAGTTACTCATACAAACGAATGTCGATTCACAGCACATAAGTCTTCTGCCGGGGCCTGAGCGCCAAAGAACGTATTTCCTGCAATATTGCAGCTTTTCTCTGAGTCTCTCTAGGTTGAAATAGTTGTATTTTATTAAAAAAAATAAATTGTAGTTTTTCTCAAAATAAGTGAATTTCCTGAGCAGGTAAGACAGTTTTGAAGTTTTCTTTAAGAAGAAACATCTTAATGCAAGTTTATCGTGTCTAAATATTTTTTTAAGGCCAAAATTACAAACTTTGTTGGTAGATCTTATTTATCTGCTCAGATTAAAGACAATAATCAAGTTTTACGAACATGTTTACTAAATATTAGACTTTGATTCATTTTGTCATTTTGTAAACATGAATGTAAAAAAGAAAAAAGAAATTTCATTAAAACAGCTCTGGACAATTTCATTTTTTTAAGTGCAGCCTTGAAAAACATTAAATAAATAAAATGCAGGTTTGAAGTCTAGTTTGTAAAGTTTTAAGCGGCATATTTTAAGAAGTTGTCAAGAGGAGCTGTTCTTGGCTGCTGCTTTGGAGCGTCGCCATGGTAACCAGTAAAAAAGCAGGTTATTAGATCAGTTTTTGCATTTACACAAAATCCAATGAAGATAAATTCATTTATTTGACTCAAATAAACTAAATTTAGATTCAAATAAAACATTTGCTCTCTATAGAACCACTAGATAAGATTTAGCATTTTTATTCATAGGTTTACATCTGAGTTACCCTCTTTCTTTAAATCAAATCTTTTTTATTGCTGCAGTTTAAACTCTATGTCCATTTTGAACATCTGCACTACAAAAAAAATTAATCTAAATATAAGATTTCTTAAAATAAGTGCATTTGTTCTTGAACTGAGGAGGTAAAAGAGACATTTTGCAAACACTGAAAAAATTTTTAGCAGGGTAGGACATCAAACAATTGCGTTAAAGTAACTAAATATGATTAAGTAAATGCCAAAAGCGGATGCATTATTTTTTTTTAGTGAATGGAACAAGGCGATTTACATTTAAAATAAGGAAACACAATTGCATTGTATTATTTTAGGTGCATTTTATCTAAATATGTTATTTTAAGAGTAAAAATACTCATTCCATTAGCAAATCATATCATTTACCTACTCAATTGGCTAAAAGACATTTAATTTAAGACATTTTTAGATCGCTTTGCAGTGTGTTGGTTTCTTTGTACTTTGACCTTCCGCGACTGCTAATTTCTTTTAAAAACAAGTGTATCTCTTGTTGAATTGAGCAGGTAAGTGAGACACTTTGCAAATGGAACGGACGCTTTACATTTAAAATATGAAAAAAAAGAGACTGCAGTCTCTTATTTCAAGTGCATAACTTCTAATTTATCTTATTTAAAGGGTAAAATGTAGATTCCATTGACAAATTATTTTATGATCCTACCCAAAGCAAATAAACTGTTTAAAAGACATTTTACTGGTGGTTTTAGTGAGCCGCTTTTGCAGAGCGTGTTTCTTACTATGCTAAATGAAATGATCCTCTCCTTCAATTACGTTATAATTAGTCAAACCAGAAGCTCTATTTCACTTATTTCTTTAACCTTAATCACAGAGGTCATAAGTGAATAAAGGTTTATATATATATACGGGTAGCAGCTTTCATGCATGGACTCTCCCTCCACTGCTTTTCCCACAGAAGGTATGAATCACCATAGCAACCAGCAGTCTTCTCACTCATGCAAGTTATTAAAAGTTAGATATTTGTTCCGTTTCATTATCCGTCATCCTTGAAGATGTCCTTTTTCCCCCCCAGATATCCCTCCACCGCGCTGCAAACAAAGCCGAGACCAGGTGAGTATAAGCAGACTTTATTCACTGGGATGGAAAAGCGCTTTGAGTCGATGAAACATCCGTTACGACACAAACCTACAGAGAAAACCCTGAAAAACAGACCTTCATCTCACAAACCACAGAAATCAACTTTTACATGAAGAGAAAAGCAGCCGTTTTTATTCCAGGATCAGACTCAGGTGCAGCTCGTTTAAAGGAAAAGTTTGGTCACATTCAGAATAAAAACTTCTTGAAAAGTTCTTTTTAAATCTGAAATTATTCCATCCTTGTTCAATAAATTTAACAGTTTTTAATTCCAGAGTCATTTTCATGTGAATGTACTGGAGGCATCCATGTTTGTCAAAAGAACACTACTGCCACCTACTGGTTAGACGACGTCAATGGTGCGGTATCGGCTGTTGATCAAGTCCCAGTTTACAGGAAGGGAAATCGCAGATATTTCCCTGCAGTTTGGCCTCGTTTTACACCAAAAACCAGTTTTATGATGCCCTGTCAGCAGGGATAAACGGCGTTTTAGCTTCTTAAACGTCATATTATGCACCAGAAAATCCTTAACGGCACATAAACGATGTTTAGAGCTCATTATGGCGCTCCACAGCGTATTTATACAGGTTGATGTAAATTATACGATTTTTTGAAAACAACGTTGCGTGCACGATGTTATTCTTGAAATGTGAGGGGGGGAATATATTTGTTTCTTTAAAAATGTGGTCCACACTGCAAAAAACGTAAATCTTAATAAGTAACTTTTTCTTAAAATAAGTGGATTTTATCTTGAATTGAAGAACAAGACAATTTACAATTTAAAATAAGAAAAAACAATTGCATTTTCTTTTTTCAAGTGAATTTTATCTAATTATCTTATTTTAAGAGTAAAAATACTCATTCTATTGGCAGATCATCCTGTTTAACTACTGAAATTAAGGATAAATACACTTCATTTAAGAAATTTTTTACTTAGTTCTAGATCGTTTTTGCAGTGCAAGTCCCAATGCTGAATCCGGTGTTTGTTACAACGCCATATTATTCCGTTGCATAACCGTTGCACGCAGCTACAGCTCACGCTGTACGACGAAACTGCAGGGTTTAAAAGTTCACAGCTCACGTTGTTTGTTCTCATTTGTTCTCTACATTAAATTTTTTGGTTTTAACTGTAATTGGGAAAAAAAGTATTCAACTATTCATAAACAGATCGATGGATTTAATTAAGTCGGCACTTTATTTTCATTTCTTTACAAAGAGTTCATCATGTGGCCTTTATGGAACGGTAATCAGCCCTGTTCTGATCTAGACAGACAGTTCCTTCGAAATCTAGATAAGTTGTTTTTTCTTAAAATAAGCGTATTTGTTCTTGGATTTAGGAGGTAAAAGAGAGATTTTGCTAATGGAACAAGACAATTTACACTTACAATAAGAAAACACAATTGCATTGTCTTATTTCAGGTGCATTTTATCTAATAATCCACTATCTAATAATTCCATTGGCAAACTCTCTCATTTACCTACTCAAATTAAGCGTAAAGACACTTAATTTAAGACATTTCTACGTATTTTTAGATCCTTTTTCCAGTGCACTGGAAAAATTCAAAATCTAGATAAGTCATTTCTTCTTAGAATAAGTGCATTTGTTTTTGGATTAAGGAGGTAAAATATACATTTTGCCAATGGAACAAGACAATTTACACTTAAAATAAGAAAACACAGTTGTATTGTCTTATTTCAAGTGCGTATTATCTATTTATCTTATATTAAGAATAAAAATACTCATTCCATTTGCAAGCTATTTACCTACTCAAATTAAGGGTAAATACACGAATTTTATACTTATTTCTAGATCGTTTTTCCAGTGTACTTATGAGGAAAAAGCTGTGAAGTTTGAGTCAGAGTCAAAACAAATTACACACACTGTAGTTAAACAATAACAATTCTTGATAAAGAATTTGTCTGGTTATGGAATAAATATTCTTTGTATGCAAAACGCTTCTGTTTGTTCTCACGCTGTGCGACCCGAAACTTCTGATGCGATCTACCTGCTCACACTGTACGTCTAAAACCACGTAGGACTCAGCTCCGCGGTTAGATGGATGGCGCCTACTCTGACTCATCTGAAGCTCACTAGAAACGCTGCCTTGGAAATTTTGCAGCTGAAAGCCCTAAAAAGAAAGACAGACATAAGTATCTGAGAGTGTGCCAGGGCTTCGTCTTACCGCAGCGTGGCGTCACTGCTGGAAGATGGCAGGAGGGAGGGGCTACTATATTTGGGCTAAAATGGCCGCTCCCAGTCTCAGTGATCATATGATGAAGATTATTATTTTCATTTTTTTTTTTGCACTAAATTAATTAAAAAACTCCGCAAACGTATTAGTTTTAGGTATAAATAATGATCCATTGATCGTTTCTTGCTAACCAGACTTTTCCTTTAAAGTTTGCTTTTCGTTTTATTAAACCAAGTCAACAAGATTGTCTGAACATTTATTTTTTTTTACTCTCAAGGTTATAAAAGTCACAATTTCTTTATTGGCACCAAAAGTCACCATTTGACATACAATCAGTCAATAACATTTGAAAACAAACCAGAACCTTCTCCATCTTTCACTGCATCACATACGGAGTGCTTTCAACAGCCGAGGGAAGAAGTTCACCGAATCAGCGACCTTCTTTCCTCCGCTCTGCAAAATATTGTCATTTTTTTCTTGAATTGAGGAGATAAGAGACATTTTGCCAATGGAAGAAGAAAATTTACATTTAAAATAAGAAAATACTATTACTTTGTCTTATTTCAAGTGCATTTTATCTAATTATCTTATTTTTAGTGGTAAAAAAACTGATTCCATTGGCAGATCATCTTTTTTCCTGCTCATATTTAGGTTAAATACACTTAATTTAACACATTTTCACTTGTTTATAGATCGCTTTTGCAGCGTAACGAGCCCAAACTGTGACCGTTCAGCCATCAGACGTCCACAGAAGAGTAAGAGTGGCGAGAAACTCCGTTCCGAGAGAGAAAAGGCACAAAGAGAGAGAGAGACGAGGACGACTTCCAGACAGCAGAGATAAAATACAGAGACGGGAAAATGGTTTCCGCTGTTCCTTCATACGCTTTTCGGTTTCCGATTGGAGGAATGTCGGTAGCTCTGCTTTGGACACTGGAAACAAATCGAAATCTAGATGTTTTTTATTGAATTCGGGAGGAAAATTAGACACTTTGCCAATGGAACGTCTTTTTTTAAGTGCATATTATCTTATTTTTGTGTTTTAAGAGTAAAAAATACTCATTCCATCGGCAGATCGTCTTATTCATCGACTCAAATTAAGGTTAGATACGCTTCATTTAAAAAATGTTGACTTATTTCCAGATCGTTTTTGCAGTGGAGGGACATTTGGCACAGATTTCCATAAATACTGAGAGGAAAAACCCAGAATACTGCAGCAGAGAAATGATAGAGAGAGACGTAATGATTGTCGCAGCGGCTGGATGGAATGTCAGGAGTTTATTTTGTGATTATGGCGTTCCTGCAGGTCGTTACCTTCCTAATCCAGACTCAACTTCCTTTACGTTCCTTCTAAAATGTTAAAGTTCACCACTAATGTTTGGTGCGGGAAAGACATTTAGAGAGAGAAAAGACGACATTTAGAGGAATTAACTCTGAAAATACAATCATTTTTCAACAAAATCTCTTCTAGTCCTGTTCAGAATGAAGGAACTTGTGTTCTGTCAGACCACCATACCATAATGTTGTACGAAAAATAGACTAAACTACCTCGACGGGCGTGTTTTCCTTTAGTCGTGTACAAAAAAATAAACAATTTAAGGTCAGATCGCCATACGCTTCAAAAAACGGCAGAAAGTAAGTGATGAAATTGTTTTTATGAACATTGCTAAAGGGATACACGCCTGTTGAGGTGGTTTAAAGTTTATTTTATTTACTAAACTAAAGGGATAAATTAAATCCTGGTTCTGCTGGAGGTTTCTTCCTGTTCAAAAAGGGAGTTTTTCCTCTCCACTGTCGCTACAAGCATGCTTAGTGTGAGGGATTGCTGAAGAGTCAATGAGTGGAGTGCAATCAGCTGGTTTTCCTTAGATAGAAAAACTTGAATCAATCTGGACTGGATGATTGGATGATCGCTATTTAAATAAACCGGATTTAAAAGTTTATAATTATCTGCGACTAAAATTTTGGCCATTAAAACCGATTCAGGGTTAAACTTTTATCTTAAAAAAAAAGGGCGGTAAAATGAAAAGTATGAGAACTGTTGACTGATAAAATATTTTCCACTGTTGTACAGAAAATTAAATGGATAAATTTATTTGTAAGATGACCGTTTTGGTCTGGAATATTGTACATTTGCTAATTTGTGTATAGATCATCATCTATTAGATCAGACTCAGAGTTAACCAACTGATCTTAAAGCTTACGTCTGCATGTGGAAATACCAAGTGATTAGCATTTATGCAAATATTAAGACTGCAAAGCTTCAAATGCACGGACCGTTCCTGTTCAAAGTGGGAGTTTTTCCTCTCCCACTGTCGCTTACAAGCATGTGCTTAGTGTGAGGTTATTGCTGAAAGAATCAATGAGTCGATGTAATTAGCTGGTTTTCCTTAGATAGAAAACTTGATTCAATCTGGTGAACTGTAAGTGACCTGAGATGACATGATGTGAATTGGCGCTATAGAAATAGAGTGAATAGAATTAAAGGGATTAACGGGTATTGACTGCGGGTATGTTGCTCTGACTGAACACCAGCAGTGAACAGAACCAGGGAGGGAAAAGTTGCTCAGATGAAGCAGCAGCTGAAACGCTTTTATTCCTCCCGATTTCCATCCGATCTTATTTTTTTCTTCTCTGTCAGAAAAATAACTAAACTCTACCTGAGATCGGTCATTTAGCTTCTCCACAATATACAAAATATGCTTCTATAACTTGTTACAGATAATGATTTATTAGAAAAATATAGGTGTTGTGTTAAAAGAGGCTCTGCATCGAAATGAGACTTTTATATCTGCAGGAACTTAAAAGACAGGCGGAGCTTTGACTGCATTTACAAACGCTTCATTTTAACCAGAACTGGGATTCATGCGCTGGTTATTCTGGAATCTGCTGGTGTTGAACACGTTTACAACGGCCGACTGTAATGAGACAAACGGAGCTCATGGGTCGGCTTGGATTCCGCTCACGCATCCCAGCCCATGGATAAACGAAGGAGTGACGCGTAGCGAGGGTGAAGCGTGAGTAAAATGAGAGGTTTCTTCTGGTTATATTGAGAGAAACTACAGGAAGCTTTTCAGTTCTGGGAAACCTGACCAACGCAGCAAACCTTTCAGTTTCTGAGAGAAACGCCTGAAAACCCTGGAAGTTCTTAGTGCGTGGAATACCGGACTACATTACCCATAATTCTCATTAAATTGGTCAGGAAGTCCATTTTCTTCTGATGCCTGGGACGTATGCTTGAAAATGTGGATTGGTTAAAGCTCCCCACCCACCAGAACCAGAATCTTGGATTAAACATGAGTGCGTCAGGGTCAACAGGAAACATGGTGGCCAGCAGGGGTCAGAGTCCTCACCAGATGAGGAATATCTTTAATTCTGTTTGGGAGGCGTGGAAAAGGTGGGATCAGGTCGGATCTGGAGCTGAATTCCGCGTCGGGGGGCCTCTTTAGCTCGTGTCCTCCGCCCCGATGGGAAGCAGAGGGTCAGCTGCTTCGCTTCTCTCGTTCTCGCCGCCGCTTTTCGCCGGGGTGTTCCCCGCCTGGTACTCGCTCAGCCGCCTCCTCTTCTTCTCCTCCTCCTCCTCCTTCTTCTTGGCTGCATCCAAACCCGGGAAAACCGGGAACTCCTGGCAGTACGCCGAGGGCAAACATGGTACCAAGTGGACTTCGCCGCTGTCTCTCATGAGCTGGACGCAGGTGTAGAAATCCTGGACCGGCGCGTTGGCTGGGGGAGGAGCCGAGGTGGTGGCGGGGGGCGGGCCGGGATGCTCCATCTTGCTGTAGTCCGTCCCTGGAACAGAAATCATCTCAGGCGATTGCCACGGAGACGGAGAGTCCTGCAGCGCGGGGGGAGCCTGAGGAGGCGAGGCGCAGTACGGAGGAAGAGGCGGGGTGAGGACGTACGGCGGCGCGCTCTGGGTGGGAAACGGATTCTGAACCGTGACTGGTGCTCCTTTATCTCTGTCCAGGAGGTTGGGCGGGACGCCGCGCTCCTTGGAGGAGCTCAGGTAGATCCCGTCAGAGCTCACCTGGTCCCAGACCTCCACAGAGTAGCTCGGAGGTCTGTAGCCGTGGAAGTTGGTGAAGTGACGGTTGATTTCCTCAAAATTCCCATTCTGAGGGAAAACGGAGAGGAGAGGGAAGGAAGGAAGGTTAAAACCTGGCATGCTGAGGAGAAAACAGTTCCTTTATTTTCTGTTTGGGGAGACTAAACTTTATTAAACAATTTTTTGTTTCTTATCCTAAAAGCAAACAAAAAAATATGAAAAATACTATAAAATATTGGTTTAACTTTTGATTGAATAACAAAAAAGTTCCAGTTCGATCCTAAAAAATGTCCGTTTTTGTGTCTTTTCATGGAATATTATCGGAAAGCATTTCCCTCCAAACACAAGAGGCTAAAACATTTCCCAGAATGCATCATGTCACCTTCAGAAGCAGCGGGTCAATCCCGATGATCCGTGGTTTGGGAATGGGTGGAAAGAAGTAATCCTTTATTCTGAACAAAAGAGGGGGAAAAAAAAGACATTTGAAGCACAAAGAGAAAAACAAATAACCAGATTTAAAGTGTTTGGTCACATTTCATACAGTTGGTTTTTTAAAGATGGTGAACTCTTCTCTAAACTCAAAGAGTCTTCCAGGATGGCAGGAAAAGCTGCATCTAATATCTGCAGCGTGCATCGATGCTTCAACAGGGTTTAGAGAGGAATGAGTAATTTAATTCACTTTTAATGCTCTAATTTAAATGCTATGAACAAGCAACCATGACGCTCATATATATACGATAGAGTATCAGGGCCAGGCTAGAGATGTTTTTCTTATATCACGAGACTAAAGTCGTAACTTTATGAGAATTAAGTCCTAAAATTACGAGAATAAAGTCGTAATATTACGAGAAAAAGGTCACAACGAGAATAGACCTAAAATTACGAGAATAAATTTGTAATATTAAGAGAATAAAGTCCTAAAAATTACGAGAAACAACTCTTCCAGGAAGCCCCGTCTTCAGGTTCAATCTAATTGCTGATTGGTGGAGCCAGTCGGCCGTCATCTGCTGGGCGGAGCTTAAAGCTTTCTTTCTGAAAACGGTTGTGGTATGAAGGCTTATTCTCGCAATATTACGACTTTATTCTCAAAATAAAAAATATATTTCTTATTCATATATATATAAAAACATTCAAAGTCGACAGGCTGCAGCTATGTACCCAATTCTTCGTTTTCCAGCCATTTTTTTGTTGAAATTCGCGCATTTTTCCTCATTCTCTAGCTTTTTCTCCACCTCGGGATTCTTTTCCAATCATGCAGCTTTGCGATCAACCGGAAGCAATTCCGCGCAAATATATCGCGATATATATGACAAAATAGTTTTTTTATAAACGTATTTCTAAAAAACTTAAAATGTAGCATTTTATATGCCACAAAAATGCCATAATCACATATTTTTTCCCATTTTAATTCCAATTAATTAATGCCTTGATTTAAACAATAATGGCTTTTAATGATTTTTTATGCAATCCTGTTGAAATATTAACCATTTTAGGGCCGTTTCATCCTATGAGATGCTTGAGATCACAGCTTTTCCAACCATTTTCAGATATATACCTTCAGGCATCGAATTCCCATGCACCCACTCATCTCACTCATACACAAACACAGACGGTGGCTAAAGGTGGCTAAAGGTCACGCTAACTCAAGTGCACAATAGTACCAATGTGACCTTTCTACTTGGATGCTGGACTGAATGTGGATTCAATAAAGTCAGTCATGCATTTAAAACATCGTCTTTAAATGTCCATTTTGTAGAGATAAACTGCCCTGACACTTGAAGGCACCATAACACAACAAACGAAGGAGGAAAAGGTGAAAGAAGAAATGTAGGAAGGAAAGAAAAACATGGAAAGAAGGAAAAAGATCAGGAAATCAATTCTGATTTAGGAAGTAAATGAAGGAAAATGTCCTCCGTGAGACTGCGTGAGCTGGGCCAACATGCGATCTACTCATCCACGCAGGCCCACAGGCGCCGCCCTGCTGGACGAGGCTGGTATATCACTCTATATACGGCTGTGTGATAATACAGACCAAGTCTTACATGGTTCTCTGCAAAAGGTCAGATTAATGTGAACCAAGCATCTATTCTATTCCTGCATAAAGTTGTTCAATTTATCGATACATTTACTTTAATCTTTGGCGCTCAGACCTCGGCAGAAATACATAGCACTGAATCTTAATAGATATGCATGACCAGGAGCAAAGAATGGGGCTGTTTCCCCCCCAGGCCTGAAACTGGTAGAGTGGAGATAGATGGAGTTGGTCTGTCTGTAGACTGCTGGTTAGAAGATGGAAGTCCAGTTTGGATAACAGAGGTTGAGAGAACCTGTCCATGATGAGAAAGCATGAAGCGACAGTGGAGAGGAACAACTCCCCGTTGGGAAGAGGAGGGGCTGAAGGTGGGTTTAAACGGGGGTCATCTGAAAGGAAGTCACATGGCAAAACCACCGCAGACAAGCAGCGGATCGGAGGCCTTTTAAGATGAACTTTGGATGCCGATTGGCTTTCCTGGAGGCGTGGCTCAAAGCTGATTGGCTGTCGTAGGCGGATAGAGGCGAGTTATGGGTTTGTTCGGTTGAACTTCCACCGAGGCTGCATAGAACAATGAAGTAAACTGAATTCAAAATATGCGGAAGAGTTGAAGCTCTGTGGAAATGTAGTGTTGGTGACATCGCTGACTCCTGTGGTCGGAAAATGTAGTTTCTCGTATTTCATATAATTTATTTTATGCAATTTACTCAATATAACGTTTTCACACAGCCTGTTTCACCTGCAAGGCCACACAATTCCCCATGAGGGGTGTTCGTAGACAAAATATATATATATGTGTATTGCATGCATTTTTATTATAAATTACAGTAATCTACTGATGCTATACAGTAAAACAGCCAGTGTGTGTCAAAGTGAATTTATCTTTATTTTAAAAGTCTTAAGTCCCCTGAAAATGAGAACATCATCGTTGGTCGATGCTGTAGCGCGCGGATTGTTTACATTGCGGCCGGTCTAACTAGGGAGTACCAATATGGCCGCACTACCAACGGGCAATCAGCAATCTAGTAAATACTTTTATTGCCAGTGGGAAGGGAGCTAAATACCGCTGGTTAGCGGGTCGGCCATGTTTGATAAACATGCGTTAACCTGCTATTTTCAGTGGGAAAGGAGCTTCTGAGGGTTGCATGGCGTTGTTACCATGGGACAGCGCCCTCTGTGGTCACACTATGACATGACAATAATAAAAAAAAGCAGGTTTCCTCACCTCCTGCTCTGAGGAATCACCCCGAAGGCAATGACCAGCAGGGCCACCAGCCCGACTCCCACCACCAGAACCAGGACCAGGATTTTCCCTGCAGAGAGAAACACGCAGACATTGTTCCACAAACACTTTACTTAAAATTAAGAAAACTTAACTCAGGTTTAAAACCACATCAATGGTGAAGATGCCACCGGTTTATTTCTTATCAAAATAAAAGTCATTCAGGATCCCCATCGCTATGGAAACCAGCAGTGCTGTCGTACCTGTGGGCCGCCTGAAGGGGATGCTGATGTGCAGAGTGGAGCTCCATTTACTCCACAGGCCATAGTTGTGGGATCGGCATCGAACTCGGACCACGTATTCGCCGGATCGGAGGCCGAGCAGAACCACATGAGGCTCCCGCAGAGGATGCTTCACCTGCACACAGATGATGACCTCAGATCCCACAACATACAGACGAACGTGCTTTTAAAAATTCAACTTCTGAACCAACTCTGGGTCAGAATCACAGAAAATTCCACCAAAAATGGCCGTTTTAGGTTGAGTCATTGGTCACTTAGTTACAGCAACCATTCACACAAAACTATCCGCTCCAAATTCTTCAGTTTAACTGAGTTTTATTTAAAAAAAATGTCATTGGCGGATTTACCACAAGGCAGAACTAGGCAGGTGTCTAGGGCCCCAATTTTCTTTAAATTAAATTAAATTAAATTCAGTTTATTTCTATAGCTCCAATTCACATCATGTCATCTCAGGTCACTTTCCTCCAGTTCACCAGGATCATCCAGTCAGATTGATTCAAAGTTTTCTATCTCCATGGAAAAACCAGCTGGATTGCACGCACTCATTGACCTCCTTCAGCAAATCCCTCACACTAAGCATGCTTGTAGCGACAGTGGAGAGGAAAAACTCCCCTTTGAACATGAAGAAACCTCTAATACAACTATTCCTTATTTGTTCACATTAATTATGTCAATCATTTAAATGCCATCAGAACGCTGATAATATTAAGTGTGTCTCAGCCCCCTTCAGTGTCCACCTCATATTGATCAGTCCATTTGCTGCACATGTTCAGAAAGGTCCAAAACAGACAGCAGCAAACCATTTGAAAACAAAACATGCAAAGTAAAACAAAGTGTTGCCAACTTAGCGTTTTAGTCGCTATATTTAGCCACTTTCAGACCCCTCTTAGCACTTTGATTTCTAAAAGCTCCTAGCGCCAAATCTAGAGACTTTTTTCTGCTACTGGAGACTTTGGAGACAAAATCTAAAAGTATCTGGGATTAAATTCAGACAAAAAGAATTCAAGAAATTAATTTTTTTAATTTTCTCAACCAAAATTGTTATTTTTAGAGTAACTTCACTTTTTTTTTACTTTTTTTTTCCATTTAAAGTTCTCTAACTTTTTGTTTTAAACCTTTATTTTCATATTTTTCGGCGGCTACATTTTTATTTTTCTGTTATTGGGATCACTAAAACTGCTGCTGCTAGCCTCCATGCTGCATCCAATAGAAATACGTCTTCGCATCTAACTCCTACCTCTCAGAACGGAAGAAAGTGTTCTGTTAAATATCTGGAAAATACTATTTAAAAAATAAATAAATAAAAAAATGAAAAACGTGGACATTTTTTTTTTATTAAACTTTTTTTTTGTTGAAAAAAAAAAATCTGTTGTTTAAAATAAAAGAACTTTAGTGGTAAAATAAAGCTGAGAAAAAACAGCCAACTTCCTCTCCAAATGTTTATTAATAACATTTTTATTTCTGGATTGTATTTAGTTTTATTTCTCTTTTAAGAAATCTGTTCTTTTCTCGAACAATAACGGAGCATAATTCCCTCCGTACCTTCCAGTTGCCTTCCTCGTTTATCCGTCTGTACTGCAGCTCGTACACCAGCGTGATCCAGCCGTAGCGCAGGTCCTCCGGCACCGGGTACGTCCAGGAGATCTGCGCGCTGTGGCCCGCCTCGTCGCCGCCGGCGTCCATCAGCGAGAAGGTCAGGTTGACCGGAGACTCCGTCTCCACTGTTCATGGAGAGAAACAATGAAAACTGGCGTCTCAATGAGGTTAGCTGGAGAAATACCAATCTAACAATAAATACTGGTGATCTGTGTGAGCCATAAGGAGAATCAGCGAACTCTGCTCTCCAGAGCGAGTAGATTGGTAACCCCGCCTCCTGCTCTCAAAACCTAGAACAGATAATGATGTCTATTCTATTAACATTTCTCTGTATAATAGGTGTGTTTTTTATGTGTTGTCTTCTATACTCAGAGGGCCCCCTGCCTGTCTTTGCCTAGGGCCTTAGATTTCCTAAATCCGCCCCTGCCAACAGGTTAGATTGTCCAGAAACTAACCTTTCCAGTTAGGCTGACCTATGGCCGAGGAGCGCGCTGCTTGGAGGCCAACGTCTCCTCGGAGGATTAACTCCGACATCAGGAAACTGTGACCTTTCTGCGGCGGCGGCCCTGCACCGCTGCGCCACCCTGATAACAGCCGCTTTCCTGCCTTACTGCAGTGCCTTGACACAAACTAGGAGATCACCATGGCAACCACAGGCCGGCCGTATGGCCGCCGCACGCAGGTCAGCGCTGATAAAGCACACATGGGAACCTGTGGTTGGTCCCATGATGCAGGAAGTAGACTGATCCTGACAGCAACCGACATAAAGGAGATAAAAATGACCGCTGCTGTTCAGACCCATTATTTTCTGCAGGTTTCAGGAGTTTGGATCAAAATATCAGCTCCATCAGTGAAACGGCAGCAGTAAGAATAAAGAGGCAGCTGGTTTTCAAACCAAGAGGCTTCCAGGATTTTTATTTGACAATTTTTTTCAACAATTTTAAATGTGATTTATTCCCAGCAAACAAATTTTTACACAAAAAAAACTACTGTTTATGCGCTTTTCAGTCAAACCAACCAAAGGTGGAACCAGAACTAGGTGAAGCAGGGGCGTAGCTAGATGGGGGGCCAGAGGTGGCCAATCATTGCCCACCCCTACCATTTTTTTCACCCTCTAATACAGACACACAGCAGTAATATTCTCAAACTTATTAAACATTTTTCATATATTAACAATTAATTGACAACTAAAACACTCTGGTTAATTAAGCACATCAAAATACTAACAATAAAGTTGATTTAAACAGAATTCATGCTAAATTCTGTGTTTTATGGCGTAAAGAAATAATGATGTGTCTCTGTAGGTCATCAAGGAGTGAAATCAGTAAAATCATATACAAATAACTAGTTTAGTAATAACCTAAAATCCATTTAATGTTGATATTATTACATGTAAATACACTGATTTAAAAAAATAAATAAAAGTAGGTAACTAATGAAACTGGAAAAGATGTTCGCCCCAGAAGTTTTGTCCACTACACCTGTTATTTAGCGTAGATGTTTAAATATATGCGTCTATTTGTTAGCAAAGGCTGTAGGAAAGTAGAAGTTGTCTTTATTTAGAAAATATGGATGTTTTTTCTATTTCCTGTTGAAACAGCATAGATTGACCCAGAGTGTTCTGGTTCCTATCCGCCAGTCAGCCGCAGTGTGCCAGTGTACATTGGTTAATGCCTGGCCACCCTTACACACATTTTCTGGCCACGCCTCTGAGGTAAAGTTAGGAATCTCCACGGAAGAGCATTAGTGCCATTAGAAAAAATAAAAAAAAGGTTAACTGATTTTTAAAATATTATTTCAGTTTTCTTATTTTTCTTGTACAAGTACTTCACAGTAGGAAGCAGGTTGACCTGAAATGTATGTATGTTAAAGCTCTTGGCCTGGATAGTTGAGATGTGCATTTACAACATAAAAATAACACTCTACCTTGTCCTATCATGTTTAAAATCCCCTTTGCTCTTTTTACTACTAACTTCAGTTAATTTTATCTTGGTTGTTAGACTAATTTCTGCTATACTGTGGTTATTTTTTAGAAATTTGAATCACTAAAAATATTGTTTTATTTTTTAAATTCATTAAATCACGCAAACATATTCTCCTCTCTTCAGGTATACACGATCAATTGATCATTCTTATGTGATTATCCTCTTTAAAAAGAAATAGATTATTCCATAAAAGTTTCAAAAAGACAAATAAGCAGATCATGATACGATATATGAGAGATCCAGTCATGGTTGCTAGGCGACATACGTTCTGCCCAAGTTGGCATGCTGGTAACATCCAGGAAAGGTGCCTAAATTGCAGGTGGTGTTTAGATAACAGATCTGTTTTTTGTTTTTTTTACCGGTGACATACTTAATATATTATCAGCTGTTCTGGTGGCAATACTTAGCCAAATAATTTTATATAAAAACATAATTAATGTGCGCAAAATGTAGGAATAGTTGTATTAACCATACATAAACAGAGTTTTATGGGGCCCCCAGGAACTTAGGGCCCTAGGAAGTCATACACTGGAAAAATAAAAATAAAAATTTAGATATGTCATTTTTTTTCAAAATAAGTTAATCTTGTTCTTGGATTGAGGAGGTAAAACAGACAATTTGCCAATGGATTTTAGTTTTATTTACACTTAAAATAAGAAAAAACAATAGTATTAGTCTTATTGTCAAGCGCATTTTATCTAATTATATTATTTTAAGAGGAAAAATGTTCATTTCATTGGCGTATAAATATCTCATTTTTGCCTACTCATTTTTCCAGTGTAATATTTCGCAAAAACTACTGTAGAAATAAGTCAAAATGTCTTAAATTAAGTGCATTTACCCTTAATTTGAGTACGTAAATAAGATTGAAAGTCAATGGGATGAGGATTTTCACTCTTAAAATCAGGTAATTAGATAATATGCAAATTCTCGAAATAAGATAATGAAATAGTTTTTTTCTTATTTTAAATGTAAATTGTCTTGTTCCATTAAGCAAAATGTTCTCACTTAACTCATTTCAAGAAAAAAATGAACTTATTTTTAAGAAAAAATGACTGATCTAGATTTCGATTTTTTCCAGTGTAGCGTTGCCTAAAGGTAAATCTGCTCTGCCTGAAGCTCGGCTGCGTTTGGACCTCCCTCACAGGATTTAAACGGGTCACTCAGCCCTGAAACCGATCTCTTCCGCCTCCCCGTTAGCTCTACTCTGGATTAATCGGCCTCTCCTTACCGATCTCGGCCACCGCGCCCAGGCAGTACCTCCTGGGAGGTGTGTAGTTCCTCTGGGCGGTGACGCGCCGTCACGTTCATGCAGTACAGCTTCCAGATGGACGTGTGGCTTTTGTCGAAGTGGCAGCTGTTGGGACCGGCAGATGTGTAGTCTGGACACTCCTGAGTTGACCCCCATGCTGACAAAGTCAAAGAGAATCTATCCTTGGCTTCTGTTTACCATCAAACGTTTATTTTAATTAGTCCTCTCGCTGGTTAGCTGCAGCAGGATCAGATAAACCGCCTTAAAGGTCAAGACGCGGGAACCGATTACTTTTGTATGACACATTAAAACACCTGACCCCTTAAACTCGTGAGTATACGCGGCCACTTCAAGATGTTTTCAACCGAAGTAAAATCGCATTACTGCTTTTCTCCAAAAGCAGCTTCCTGGTTTAATACCTAATCAACCATTTTAACTCCTTACACCCAGAGGGTCTCCAGAGGCCAAATTCTACCTGAAATTACAGACATTAAATCAAGTACAGGTCCCAAACTATAAACTGAAATACAATTGTGTTTGTATTTGTAATACAGAAAGGCACTGAGGAATTATTTTTCATTTGGAACCACTGTTTTAAATGTCACCATGTCCTTGATTTGTAGCATTAATCTGAGATAAGATCAAATTAGATTTTCACTAATTTAAAGAAAGTTTTCCAAAATAAAACGCTTGAAACATCATCATGAATATGGAGAGCCATTTTCAGCCAAAAATTAAATAAATAAATAAATGGGTGAAATAAATAAAAATGAGCAAAAAAAATCAAAAAATGATCTAAAATTAGTGAAATAAATAAAAACTTTGTTAAATAAATGATTTAGCTTTTTCATTAAACCAATTTTTTATTTATTTATTTTTCATATTGTCAATTTCCCAATTTCTCTTTTTCATTTATCTATTTGTCATTTATCCCTTTATCCATTTACCCATTTTTCATTAATCTAATTTTCATTAAACCACTTTTCAATTTCCCTTTTTCATTAAGCCAATTTTTTTATTTGTTTATTTTTCAGATTATCTATTTCTCAATTTCTATTTTATCTATATTTCATTTGTCAATTTTTCACTTATCCCTTTATTTATTTACCCATTTTTCATTAATCTATTTTTTAATTTAACCATTTTTCAATTTCCTTTTTCCATTAACCCGATTTTCTATTTCCCGGTTTCATTAATCAATTTCTCATATATCCCTTTTTTATTTACCAATTTTTCTTTTATCTATTTTTCATTTACCATTTGTTTGAAAAAATTTTAATTTTCCCATTTTCCAATTTCCTTTATTCATGAAGTATTTCCTTATTTTTTAATTTATCACATTCTATTTTCCCCTCTTCAGCTTCTGCTTTAATATGATAATGAGGGGCGGGGTCTTCAGGCTAGAATGGCAGCCTATTGGTTGGTTAGATACAACTGCAGCGCTCAGTTCCTGTTCAGTAGCAGTCAAAGTTGAGGCTGTTTTTTTCAAAAGTAAAAGTTAAACAAAACTCAAAGGACCATAAAACACGTTGGATATTAAACTTACAGCGTTCTAGTTCATCTATTCGATCGGCAGCTTCCCTAAGAAGAACCGATACTGTGGACTTTCCCTCCGAAAAGCAGTCTAGAAATGGCGAACAGAGGGTGCATCACGCTAAATTTATTTAACAAATTTTTTATTTATTTCACTCATTTTCTTCATTTTTTGATTTATTTTTTTTACTCATTTTTTATTTATTTCACCCATTTATTTATTTATTTATTTATTTAATTTTGGCTGAAATGGCTCTCCATACATGAAAGCCTGTTTGAAACTGTGGATAAAACCTCAGATTTTATAGATCCACATCTTCACTATAACTCAAGCAACTTTGTGGGAGAATAGATAGCTAGAATGAAGCAGAATGATGAAAAAGGGGTCCCTATGTCCCTCCAGCAGTCTAAGCCTATAGCAACAGAGAACTATAGAGATAGCTCAGGATAACCTGAGCCACTCTTAACTAGAAGCTTTAACAAATGGATCTACATCTTGACTATAACTCAAAGCAAATTTGGACTGAATAAGTTGAAGCATGTTTGTTCCACAAAGGTTTTAGGAGGAAATGGGATTTTAGCACAATGCCAAAAGTGCAAAAATGCTTTTTTTCCCAATCATTAAAAGGGGGAATCTGGTCAGACAAATATGCTGATTTCCATTATTGGAGACTTTCTGCATGAGACAAAGCCTTTGCTCCTAAGATTTAGCAATTATTTCATTGAAATTGACCAAAAAAATTTCACCAAACTGAATAGAAAAATAACCTGAAATGGTCGCACAATGACCTCCGACCCCTTCATGGAAAGGTCTGAGCCTCTAGTTTCTAATGATGGCGGACCATTAGGGGGGGTGGGCTAAAAATGATTAGCTGCAGTTGCATTATCTCCCGCAGAGTCAGGTGGAAATTTAAATATAATTTTATTTCTTTTACGCAGCTATAAAACTAAAAGCACTTGTGAAAGAATAACTTTATGGTAGCAAACGGTCTTTAATGAGGCTAAAGGAACAGGATGTTTAATCAGCGAGGGCATCAATCCGACAACCCTTCCTGCACCTGTGGCTCAAAGTGTTTGCTCGGCCTCTACGGGTCCATGTGGGCCGCATCACTCAGGCTTTAGTTTATTTCCACTTATAGACGTTAAGGCAGAAAGCACAGGACCTGTAACTTCAGGACCGTCAGGCATTATTTACTCATTGTCCAGAAAAAGATGCATTCAGGAACATCTTAGGATCATTGGACACTGATGGGACTTTCTAGGCAGCTATTGATATTTGATAAAAAATATTCTGCGTAATCCATGGTACTAGCTCATTTTATCCGGAACGGTGTTGCGGGGCAGCAGACTAAAACGAGAACTCCCAGACTTCCCTCTCCACAGACACCTCCTCCAGCTCTGTTGGGGAAGCCCTAAGCTCCCAGGCCAGCCGAGACATAGTCTCTCCAGCGTCATCCTGGGTGATCCCCTGGGCCTCCTCCCATTGGGACATGCCTGGAACACCTCGAGGGAGGCGTCAGGGGCATCGAAAGAAGATGTTCGAGCCACCTCAACTGACTCCTCTCACGATGTGGAGAGAAACGGCTCTACTCTGAGCCTCTCCCGAATGACCGAGCTCCTCACCCCTATCTCTAGGGAGAGCCCAGCCACCCCTGCGGGAGAAAGCTCATTTCAGCAGCTTGTATCCGGGATCTCGTTCTTTCGGTCATGATCCCAAATTTCATGACCATAGGTGAGGGTAGAAACGTCAGACCGACCGGTAAGATTGAGGGCTTTGCCTTTTTAAACTCAGCTCTCTCTTCACCAGGAGGACGGACGGGTTGCAGCGTCCGCATTATTGCAGCAACTTTGGCGTCAAGATCCGTCTGCTCGATCTCCAGCTCAATTCTTCCCTCACTGCGTGAACAGGACCCCCAAGATACTTGAACTCCTCCACACTTGAGGCAAGGACTCCCCTCCAACCCGAAGGGGACATACCACCTTTTCGGTCGGGGAACCATGGCCTCGGGTTTTGAGGAACTGGATTCTCATCCCGGCGCGCTTCACGCACGGACGCTGGTACGCCGTAGCGCCGCGCTGTAGGTGCTGGCAGGAGGGAGCCAGCAGAACTAAAGTCATCCACTTAAAAGCAGGGGCGAATCGCTGTTCCCCAAACCAGACCCCCTCGGGTCCTTGGCTGCCACCTAGAAATCCTGTCCATAAAGTTATGAACAGGACCGGTGACAGAAGGGCAGCCCTGTCGAAGTCAACATGCACCGGGAACAGGTCCCGACTTTGATGCGCGGCAATGCGAACCAGACTCCTGCTCCGCTTGTACAGAAGAGAAACGGATGGCCTAATAAAGGGCCCCGCGACTCCATACTCTGGAGCACCCCACAGGGCAGCAAGGGACCGCGATTCGAATGCAGCTACTCCAAGTCCACAAAACACATGTGGACTGGAGGGTTGGGCACTAAACTCCCATGAACCCTCAAGCACCCCTGCAGAGGGTGTAGAGCTGGTCCACCGTTCCACGGCCAGGACGAAAACCACACTGCTCCTCCTGCAGCCGAGGTTCGACAATCAGCCGGACTCTCCTCTCCAGCACCCTGGCATAGGCCTTTTCCGGCTGGTGGCGTTCACGATGAAGTTCCGGAACGCCTCGGGGTGCCTTCTTATGGAGGCCTGCGCTGATCGCAATCCGGGGCGTACGACCTCCACCGCGATGTTGAAGGGCGTTGTCAGCCA
This sequence comes from Cyprinodon brontotheroides, assembly GCA_018398635.1. Taxonomy (NCBI): domain Eukaryota; kingdom Metazoa; phylum Chordata; class Actinopteri; order Cyprinodontiformes; family Cyprinodontidae; genus Cyprinodon; species Cyprinodon brontotheroides. Next base: position 4,720,460 of record JAGKQL010000067.1, on the reverse strand, counting down.
TATATCGGCGCATAACCCGACAACATCCGGAGGCTTTTGAGGGCTCCACTCAGGAGCCGGATCGTCCACCCGAAACGCACTTACCGTGGTGCGACTACCCTCGGTGACGCTTCAGCACAGGTGATGGGTGAACCCTTCAACACCTGATGCCCTATTTACTGAGGAAGGCATAATACCATCGGGTTGAGGAGATTTTCAAAGTATTCCGCTTCCACCGCCGGCAATATCCTCCATACAAGGTCAGCAGCTCCCCACACCCACTAAAAACAGTGTTAGTGAAGCACTGCTTTCCCCTCGGGGCGCCGGGCGGTTTGCCAGAATGCGCTTTGAGGCCAACCGGTAGTCTTTTCCATGGCCTCTCCGAACTCCTCCCAGGCCCAAGTTTTTGCCTCTGCAACACTTCGGGCAGCGACCATCTTAACCTCCACCGGTACCTGCTGCTGCTTCAGGAGTCCCACAAGCCAAAAAATATAAAAAAAAATATATTAATATATTTGCTATAATATATTGAATAATATATATTGAATAATATATATTGAGAATAATATATATATAACTATATTACGAATTATATATAAAATATATAATTCAATATTCAGTCAGTTTCTATAGCTCTAAGGAAAACCAGCTGATTGCATCGACTCATTGACTCTTCAGCAATCCCTCACACTAAGCATGCTTGTAGCGACAGTGGAGAGGAAAAACTCCCTTTGAACAGGAAGAAACCTCCAGCAGAACCAGGCTCAGTGTGAGCGGCCATCTGCTGAGGCTGACTGGGGTTCAAGGAGACAGAAGCAGACATAGAAAAAGAAGCATAGATACAAAAGGCAACTGTTAAAGGCGGCCCTGTCCGGGAAACACACAGCCAGGCAGACGAGCTCCGAGCCAGCTCCCATGTCAGAGGATCAGGAGAGCACATCCAGTTAGTCACAGTCAGAGAAACAGGACTACACTGGAAAACAGGCCAATCTCCAACATCTAGAAACAAAGGTGTTGATGGCAGCAGCACAGCATATGAAATATGATTTCCCTACGACTTTAAATTACCAATAGTGAACCAAAAACCAGGAAGCAGATCAAGAGGCTTGCTTAGTGTGAGGGATTGCTGAAGAGTCAATGAGTCGATGCAATCAGCTGGTTTTCCTTAGATAGAAAACAATCTGACTGGATGATCTGGTGATTAAAAATCCTTAAAGGGTTAATTCCAAACCTCAACTATTCGCTCTTTTTCCTCCAGAAACACAGATATGAACCTGGAACAGATTAAACTAACATTAAATCCTGTTGGATTCCTCTGACTCCGCCCACAGGACGGCACATCTCTTCCCGTCGGTGTGACCGAGCCGTAAAAACTCGTTAAAAGTGATTAACGTTACTCCATCCCAATTAATTAGACTGCGGTCCTGTGTGTCATGGAAAAGCACTGCAGGGGCGAGTCGGACACGTTTGCGCACCAATGGAAACCGGATGAGGCGATGGTGACGCCATCGAAACGCTCCTGCGGCCAAAATGACGCCCTGAACCTGGAGTTCATTGAGTGAAATAAGACGAATACGCCTCCCATCCAAAAACACTGTCGATACATTTAGATTTTAACCCATTTAATAAAGGTTAATGCACAACTCCACCCATTCCTGAACTCAAGGCAGCATCTATGTTGACCTGACCCCCGGTAACCATGACAACAATGGCCAGACACACCTGGATTAATCAGGTCCTCAAGTAGAGAAAGGCAGGGAACTGCTTAAACCCCATTAGCTGTTAAATTCCCATATTTCAATAAATTTTTATAGAATAAAGGTTTGATTTTTTCAGCCTGAATAGAGACGAACTGCAGGTTATTTAGTGCAGAAATGCAGTGCTGATTATTCCCAGTTGGATTGGTGGTCCTTTGAGCAGATAATCCCAGATTTAAAATGTTTTCACGGACACACGGCAGCAGGAGAAGGACAACAATCAATATGTCTGCCAGCGCCGGCACCATATGGGGGCGGAGGCCCAATCCAATTTGTCCTGATTACTGACAGCATTTCTGCGGTGAGTTCGAGGCCACGCGGGAAGCCTGGCGAGCGTCCGGGGGCCCACGTGTGACAGCGCTTGGGATTTCAGAGCCCCGGCTCTCACATATCGACGTTTTAAAAGCTTCACGCCGGCAGAAATCAAACGAGATTAAAGTGACAGCGCTCACATGACCCAGAAACCTGAGGCTGGTTTCTGGGGCTCCGGCTGCACCTCGGGAGCCTCTCATGGAGGGCAGAATTGGAACGTACTCTTTGGAGTACGTCAGGACATAAGCCACCTCCTCGCCGGCCGTCAGGTTGTCCAGCGGGTGCCACCAGCAGGTGAAGTCCTCCATGTTGGGCGAGCGGCAGTAGTAGATCTGAGGCCTTTTCATCACATCAGCTGCTGCCTCTGTGGGTAAAAACAAAGAATTCAACATTAAAACAGCTCAGTTTTCATTATTTGGTGGAAAGAAATCCATGTCCCATTAATTCCCTGTTCATATATTGATTATGAGTCTATGAAGGTTTCTAACAGAGAGGGGTCCTATTAGTGAGATAAAAATAATGCTTCTTAAAACAAGCTAGCCTGTTTCTCAGGGATTATTTCACAACATTATGTGTTATTTCCAAACCGTTTGGGTAACGATATGTGGAGAGCTTCACTGCCTTCCTGCAGGGTTTTAATAAAGCCGGGCTTAAAGGTGCAGTACATCTTTTCTGACGCATTTTTTTACTACGTGGCTTTAAGAAGGTCTGGAAGTGAAACTAAAATAAACGGTCCCCGCTACAGAGTGAATAACCCCCCACCAATCACAAAGCACGGTCCGGGGTCCACTATTGGTTCCTGACACGTCAATCATGGTCGTCTGCTTGTCCCTCCCCCTGTGTTCGTACCCTGACAGATGAGCGAATCGACACCCCAATGCTCGTGCAGGTGCGAGGACCAGTGATGTCACGTCAACTCAGTCACGTTACTCTAAGTTCAAAGCCATATTGTTCTCGATAGCAGCGGCAGGAAAGCTGTATATTGTCGCTAGCACGTGTCACGAGCACTCGGCTTGTTTCTGCTTCTGGATCTCTGCCTGAACACCTCGACAGATAGCCTGCGCTGTTGATGTGTGTCTTGAAGGCGTGGGTTCGGAGGGGTTCAAGGGAGAGGGTTAGAGAGCGATGCATGTCACCGCTCCGCCCGCTCCACTCACATACATGCAGGAACCCGCCATAGGAATTGCCTTTACTGAAGGCGCTGGCCCTTATCAAAACTCCTTGCATATGATTGGATAAGCCACTTGTCTGTCATCTTTATTGACATGCTATTTCAACCACTCACACCGAAGCTAACCCGTGACGCTCCCAGCAACAAAAGCCTTCAAAGCGCTCTCTGATGTTCTTTTAATGAAACAATATCAGATAGATTGGACAACACAGAAGAAATAGTGCATCAATGCTAACGGCTTCCTCGATGCCAGCCGCCATTGTTGTTGGAATCTCACAGTCGCTTTTCTCCACTACGCCACATCCAGGACACACCCACCCCAAGGCCCCTGATTGACACAGACCATAAATTCGGTTGGGGAAATCACTTTCAATGAGCTATGGTTCCCAGATGTATGTGAGTGGAGCTAGGGAGCGAGACATGCATCTGGCTGTTGTCAGGTTAGGGTTGTGTATCTCCTATGGCACCTTTAAGGCTGGTTTATACTCAGAAACCAGGTCGTTTGCGTGTGTTGCAGTTAACGCAGATATGCCCCGCCCCCTTCTGCAGACACTCTGCGGCACCTCTCCCAAATTGTAGATGTCCGCAGACAGGAGGCCTCTGATTGGTCAAATCTACATCCGCTCTACATTATGCGGACTTCCTGTTTGGTGATGTCACTGTCCAATCCGTCCAGATATATATCCAGGTGTCTATAAATAATGTAATTAAAATGACTTATTTCTATCCATAACTCACTAAAGAATGTTAATGCATATCTTTAAAAACTGTTTTCTGACTTTTGTGAGACAATTTTGATGCTTTTTACATTTTCCCCATTAACCCTGTAATGCCAAATGTATCATATTTGATCCATACGGTTTCTGAAATGTTTTGCGTCTGACACCTTTTGCATAATTTAATGGTAAAAACTTTGCTCAAAAATCCTATTGTACACAATCAGATATACCCTGATAACAGCCAGTAGAAGACTACACAAAAAATAATCTTGACTTATCGCTCAGATAGTAATAAATTATTAATATCAAAAATGTATTTCTGTTTTTTTCTTTTTACATATTTTGTTAGTTAGTTTAAGTTATTTTCTGTTTTGTTTTATTCTTGAATCGGGCTTTAAAGGGTTAAACTGCTTCTTTGACGACATCAAGAGACATGCTGAGAGCAGTCCAGGTACTATAAATATGATTAAACCATATTTTTCTGCATTGTAGTTTCTTTCTTTAGATTACGCACTTTATAGCATAAGGTTTAAACAAAAGGAAAACATTAAACTCAAAAAGACAAGATTTATGTTTAAATTCAAAGTTGAAAAAGATGTCTGCCGGAAGTAGTGTAGGATCCCATTTCTAATCCTAAGGCCTCAGAATCCTTTGCATTGAGAGATCGTCTTGCAAAGCATTATGGGATTTTCTGTCACAGTGGCCCGCTGTCACCATAGGCTGCCTCTTCCAGACAGTGGCGACTAACAAAGATGGTGCAGGGACTGCGCGGTGGAGGAGGAGTTACGTGACCAATGGAGCAAAAAGCTGTGATCATCTGTCCGAACGGTCAGTTGTCAAACAGAGCGTGCACGGGGAGAAATGGGCTTGTGCAAGCTCTCGCACGCGCATTTTTTTTTTAAGTGGAGAGGGTGAGTCTTTAAAAAAATTGGAGAAAATCCTCCACAATACCTTTAACTGGAGTGGATAGTTTAATACCAAAATAAATTAAAAAAAAACATTTTAAAAACCATCCATTTTCTGTCACGCTTATCCCAGGTGGGGTCACGAGTAGTGCTGGTGCTCCAGCTGTCTACGGGCGGGAGGCGGGGTCCAGCCTGGACGCCATTCCATCGCAGGTTTAACACGGAGACAACCAACCATTCACACCAGTCATGTTTCTGGTCTGTGGGAGGAAGCCAGAGTACCCAGAAAGAACCCATGCATACTCAGGGAGAACATGCAGAAAGACCCTGGCTGGAATCGAACCCTGAAACTCCTTGCTAGAAGGCAGCTTTGCTAACCGCTGCGCCACTGAGCCGCCCAAAGAAGTAGAAAATGTAAAGAGAAATGATTCAAACTAGATCTGCAACTGACGTTTATTTTGCAAATCAATTAATCCTTTAAACTTTGGATAGAGAATATTGAAATATTTTTTTTTCAGTTTTGATGTAATTCCTTCTCTAAGTGGGTCTCTGTCCGATAAAGGCGTATTTTTGGAGTCTATATACTGCAGGTAATTATTAATCGATTATTAAATGAGTTATTAGTTAATTTAATTGTTTCAGGAAAGAATTCAAACATTTCCAACAAACCAAGGAGCCGTGAGTCCATCTATTATTCTCTTCTGACTCAGTTCTGATCCAGTTGGAGTCGCAGCAGTTGAGCAAATGTTGCAGTTTGTGTTGGTAGGACATAAAACAGGCTTTAAGTTTAATTTAACTCAGTTTTAAACTCTTAAACCAATTTGGTTTACATTTAAATGTATGTAATATAAATTAACCTGCTTCTCTAATAACTTTTATTCCATTTTTTAAAATCCAAACGGGTTAAATTCAGTTTTATTCATTTATATTGAATTTTTTTTCCCAAACAGGCTCTTGTGCGTCTCTGCTTCCTGTAGTTTTATCGGAGCTGTATGTCTGGGAGCCGCCAGGAGGAAGTCTGATTTCATCGTAAGCAGATCTGTGTCTGGGTCCAGGATTTAACCTGCAGACGTGACGCCTGCTCTTCCTCCCGTCAGTCACGTGACCTCCCCTCACCTGATCTCTCTGAGCTCCTCATCCTCAGGATACGCTCCTCCTGCCTGCCAGCTCTGATTCATCACGTTGTCGTTGGGCTGCAGCTTGGCAGGCCTTTTTTTCTGCCTGATTAGCTGCTGCTGCATGTCTTTCTGAATCAGCCTCTGCTTTACCCCTCGTTGCACCCTCTTGTTGATATTTTAGTAAAGCCCGTCGTTTTTCTCGGGGGATTAAACCCTCCTGCCCTTGGCAGGTTTTTGGTTTTATGAAACAGCAGAATTAGGAGACAAAAGGGTTTTCTGTGAGCAGCGCCGCGAACCTACGTCATATAGCAGATTTATTTCTGCATCAGCAGCCTGAACATTCACCAAGATTAGTGTTTTGTTAGAAGTTTTTCTTTGGAATCTGTGCTTTAAAGACCAATTATACACCATGGTTTGGCTGTTCCCCTTTAGAGGGGGGCGCCGCTCCATCAACCCACCCTAAAACAGCAACCCTCTGCTTATCCTCCTCCATTAACCACTAAAGGGACGGCTGCAGAACTTTTCACCTCTGATGCATAACTCCAATGTTGAGTCTAAACTAAACAGAAATCCCTCCCGTTTGTAAGAAAAGCAAAGTGTGGAGGAACGAGCAGCTCCAAAAAACTTTGACTGGGAGATTTTATCTGATCTGAATACCGACTGTTTATCTACGCAGCAAACTGTGTGTTTTAAGGCTAGGCTTAAAACCGTCCTTTTTGATAAAGCTTATAGTTAGAGTGGCTCAGGTTATCCTGAGCTATCTCTACAGTTATGCTGCTATAGGCTTAGACTGCTGGAGTAACATAGGGACCCTTTTTTCATCATTCTGCTTCATTCTATCTCTATTCTCCCACTCTGCAGAATCTGTTAGTTCAATCTCTAACGCTCTGCTCTCTGCTTTTTCTCATAGTAGCTTCATCTGGTCTGTTCCTGTTTGGCTGTGACTCCATCCTGGAGAGAAATATCAGCTGTGCTGCTGCCATCAACATCTTTGTTTCTAGATGCTGGAAATCGGCCCTGTTTTTCCAAGTTCAGCTCTTGGATAAAAACACCCCGTTGTAGAATTTTAAAGCGGAGGATTTTCTCAGCTCTTGTCGAGATGCTACAAACTGATCGACTTTTCAATCCGTCTTTGTGATTTCTGGGGTCCGTTCAAAGGAAACAAAAGCAGCTGTTTGTTTTTTATAATAAAGTTCCTGAGAGGAAAAGCAAAGCCGGATCAATGCGAAATGTTTCATGTAATGTACAGGCTGGGATTTTTCCATTCACTACAGTTTCTCTGAAACGTGACAATAGGTTCCTGCAGCACAGATAATGCCTGAGAGATAAACGAGGCTCTGGGTGCAGATCAATCAATCATCAGCCACATTTGTGAGCAACGCTTTGACGAGCAACCAGAGCAATACTGAACCACACTATGTGCTTATGTTTAAAACAAACTGCATCTCATTTCAGGTTTAAAATCAAGCATTTGTTTGTTTGTTTTTTTCAACAAATAACAGGATTTGTAAATAACATAACAGGACATCGGAATCATTGTAAAATGTAAGAATATATAAATATTCTTGTTTAAATTTTTTTATATGTTTTCATTCAATATTTTAAAAATACATAAACTATGAGTGTAAATACCCTTCATGTAAATAAAAAACTCAAATAAGTGTAATCTGGTCTATGTGCTTCTTTCTGCTGTCAGCTTACATCGACCAGATCTTATAAGATACTTTCCTTAAAATTACCAGTTAAAATCAAAGTTATTTTTTCCAGATCTTACATAAACACGACTGAAACTTTCAATCTCAAAGTAACCGGAGTTTCCTTAAAGAAGTATTTTTAGAAAGATCCAGAACATAACCTCCAGTTTCTAGAAAGTTACCTTTTTGTTTTAAAAAGTTCTGGAAAGTAAATTAAGTTCCAGTTCATATAGTATTAGTTTTAGATAGTTACTTCAATTGAGTTTTTCAGAAAGTTCTGGAAAGTACTCTGCACATCCCAGATCATAACATACCTGAATGTATCAGAGTTTAGAATAGTGGAGTTTAAGTTCCAGGTCATATACTGTAAATTCTAGAGACTTTATTCAATTGTTTATAACGGAAAGTTCTGGAAAGTAGCCTGCAAGTTCCAGATCATAACATATCTTGATGTATATGAGTTTTATAATAGTGGAGGTTAAGTTCCAGGTCATATACTGTAAGTTCTAGAGAGTTAATTCAATTATTTGTACCGGAAAGTTCTGGAAAGTAGTTTGCAAGTTCCAGATCATAATATATCTTGATGTATATGAGTTTTATAATAGTGGAGGTTAAGTTCCAGGTCATATACTGTAAATTCTAGAGAGTTAATTCAATTATTTATACCGGAAAGTTCTGGAAAGTAGTTTGCAAGTTCCAGATCATAATATATCTTGATGTATATGAGTTTTATAATAGTGGAGGTTAAGTTACAGGTCATATACTGTAAATTCTAGAGAGTTTATTAAATTGTTTATACTAGAATGTTCTGGAAAGTAGTTTGCAAGTTCCAGATCATAATATATCTTGATGTATATGAGTTTTATAATAGTGGAGGTTAAGTTACAGGTCATATACTGTAAATTCTAGAGAGTTTATTAAATTGTTTATACTAGAATGTTCTGGAAAGTAGTTTGCAAGTTCCAGATCATAACATATCTTGATGTATATTAGTTTTATAATAGTGGAGGTTAAGTTCCAGGTCATATACTGTAAGTTCTAGAGAGTTATTTGTTGCGGACAGTTTGAAACAGTAGACTGCAAGTTCCAGATCATATAACCGCTACGCCTCTGAAAGTTTAGAGAAGTAACACTTGATTCCTGGATGGGATTTCGTTAGTTTAGTGGAAGCTAGCTGTAAGTTCTAGATTATAACTGATTCCCAGAGATTAACATGCAGTAGAACTAACTATAACCCTGTCTGAAAGTTAACTATTTAGGGTCTGATAACGACACTAAGGCCTGTAACTTTTCTGGACATAACCTGCAAATATTAGCAAAGTACCAAAAGAAACCTGAAACTTTCCTTTAGTTTATCCAAGTTGTTTGAATCCAGATGACATCAGCTAAGTGTGTTAATGAGCTTTGAAATCGGATTTTATTTGTAAAAAATAATAAAAATCTTTGGCTATAGAAGACCAGGTCAGATTAATCCAGAAAAAGATTTTTGTAGTTAGCGCTTCAAACCTTTCAACCATTTCCAATATTTGCATTGCTTTGCTTAAACTACCTGAAAATAGCCAATAAAACACATAACAAGCTAACGATAACATGAAAGAGTTGCCCCCCCCATCCATAGCAGGAAAATGAATCAATTATTCAGCCGTCATCTCTCTCTCTGCTACACTTCAACAAAAAATAGGATGACCAGAGAAGAAAACGCAGCTTTGGTGAATAACAGCTGGGGGACTTCTGCAGCCCCCCTTTTTCAGCCAAAGCAGCCACATGGAAGTCACAGAGGTGTGACCAAACACTACCCCCCTCTGTGAGGGCAGAACAAAACCACAGAGCACACAGGATTCTTCTCTCTTTTGCCTCTTCACTTTTTCTCCCTCGTCTGATCCAGCCTGCTTCTGCTCCTGCTCTCAAAGCTGGGGCCCACTGTGGCCCACAGTGGAGATGCAGGCCCCAGGGAAACCAGATCCCCAGAACCATCAAGGATGAGTCAGAACTCTTCAGAACCTAACTGCTGCAAACAGAACCTTTGCAACACATTTCTCTTGAGTTTCAGAACTTACAGAGCCAAACTGGATGAAGACCATGCCCTGGTGTGAGACTGAGGGGACCCCTGCTGTGAGACTGAGACAAAGAACCCCTGACTGCAGAGCTGCAAAACTGGATGAAACTCAAGCTTTCCAAACGGACATGGAAAAAGGTTTGCAGGTCTGGCATGATTAGGGACAGAACAAGCAATGTGTCTTTTGATGATGCTAATCATATCGTGTGTTTACTGCTGAGTAAAGACAACGCTAATTGATGCTAAAGAATGGACTGCATGCTACGCTATGCTACAGGAATATGTGTTGAGCTGTTGCTAAAGCTTAGACAAGCTTTATTCACTAAGGATTTAAACACTGATATAACATTAGTGTTCACGTGTGTCCTCAAATGCTCATTACATTTCCATTGCCAAGTATGACCAAGAGTCATTTAGTGGAATCCTGATGTCTATTCGCTGCTAGCTATTTCAAAGAGGGTAAAGAATCATTTAACTAAAGGTTATTGGTTCTTGATTAAGCAAATCATTCAATAAAACATTATTTGGCCAAATAATGTTTTATTCACCTCATGGATTTGCATTGTGAATTGGTCTGAAAACATTCCAATTTCCTTAAAATTAGTGAAAAGCTAATTTGATCATATCCCAAATTCTTCCAGATAAACTTTGGTTTCAAACACAGAATCCATCTTAAACTGTAATATGTTTTTCAACCGTTTTCCCCTTCCTCTTTGTACATAGTAGTTAGTTTAGTTTAGTTGAGTTTTACTAGTCTTAGTTGAGAGTGTTAAACTGAAATATGTTTGACTTGGAGCTGAATGATTTTTGTTAATAAAATCTTATATTTTGAACAGAAGTTGTGGTGAATTTATTCCATGTATGTGCAGAAATAACTGTTTGACCATGATTAGTGCTCGAATCACTCTTTCATCTATTGTTCTAACACACAGTTAGTAGGACTGTGTGTCATAAACAGTATATAACAGCTGAAATAATATCTGATTAAATAAGATATTTTACCACCCCTACAGGGGAGGGCAATAAACATCTTAAAGTATCAGAAACATAAATTCCCAGCGGGCTGGGAATAGAATTTAACTATAGAATCACAACATAAATATGGCGTCCCTGATTGCTGGGCCCATTAATTGTAACATTTATTTAGCGTCCCATGCGACTGGGCTCATTGAATGTAACATTTAATTGGTGTCTCAGTTTGGTGGTCATCGAATATAACAGTCATTCTGCACATATATGAGAATAAACTTAGAGCCATTATTGAAAACCGTGTGAAAGCATTAACATCAGCTCTCACCACTCAATAATGAAATCTTAAACTCACAACTTAAGAATCCAATACTAAATGTCTTAGCTTATATGAGAAGAAAATATAACCTTTGACATTCTTGGAGCATCAAAATATAGAAAATTTAACTAAATCTAATAACTCCAAAATATCTCTTCAGCTAGTGATAACCAACTTTACTTCAAAGCAAAACTCAGATGATTCAAATCAATCTGATCACTTTGGTCCAACTAAAACTAAAAGATTTAACACCCAAGTTAATCTTATCGTTCGACCAAAATTTATGCACATCTATAACTAGATGCTGCCATTTGTGGTTTCTATAACCACATCCCAAAAATGAAAACTCCCAAGTTATGCTATTTCAAAGTCACCTCCAGTCCAAAATAGGTTAGATGCCTCGAAATTTAACCTAAATCCCTTTGTCTATTAGTCTGATAAGACTCCTAAACACTTATTTTATATTGTGTAGAACAAGATTTGTTGCCAGATTTAACGTAAGTTAATCTGTGATCCTACCCAACCGAAAGGGGGTGGATTCAAATTAAATTGCTTAAAATCCCTTAAAGAAAGGTGAATCATAAGCTAATTTGCTAGTAAATCCTTAAAAAGGTAAGCTTTGCGCCAAACTGCTTATAAATCCTCAGAGACAGGTAAAGCATGCGCTAAAATAGCTAATAAATCCTAAAACAAGGTGTAGCATTTTTAACACTGAAAGAAAAGTGTTTCTTTGATATCACAGAAAAGGGTGAAGCATAAGCAAAATTGCTTGTAAGTCCTTAAAAGGTAAGCTTTGCGCCAAACTGCTTATAAATCCTCAGAGACAGGTAAAGCATGCGCTAAAATAGCTGGTAAATCCTAAACAAGGTGTAGCATTTCTAACACTGAAAGAAAAGTGTTTCTTTGATATCACAGGTTTAAAGATAACCCGTGACCCGTTTCTACACACATAAAAATAAGTCCTTACAATATGTATATGTAAATATACAAGTATAGTGGGTACTGACTGGATTGTGTTCTTTTGAAATTTCTTCATAACTTGTGTTTTTGTGCCATCAGCTGAAAATGGATCCAAGCATCCTCAATTCTGGGCACACCATTGACTCCATAGGCATAGAGAAACAGAAACAAATTGTTGCAAAGCTTATCCACTTATCTCCAGAAAAGCAGGATAACCTAAACAATTTTAACCTCAGCCTATGTGAAGAAAAGATTCAAGAATTAATTAACTTAATTCAAAACCCAAATGGAAACTTTCTGATAACAGATGTACTCTGTGAGCTCACGCTTCTTTATCAGCTTAAATCCCAAATAAAAGCTAAACAGTACTCTGAGTTAGAAGCCAAATATCAGATGATCTGCCACAGAGTAAGTGCTGCAAACATTTTATTGTCAGGAGCTGACAAGATCAAAGACCCATGTGGCCAGACTGACCATGCCTCAGAACAAACAGTGACCCCCCTCTTGGAGGAGCTATGCAATAAACAAAGCAAGCAGACTTTGAATCAGCAGGAGGTCACCCCAGTCAAAAGGAGAACAGTTCCTGAAGCAGATACAAAGTCTCTAAACTCTGAGTTAACACTAAATAGATCTGAAGATGTTCAAAGTCAAAGTAGTGTCGCAGACAGAGAGAAACAAGTAGATCACTTGGTAAACTCAAGCAGTTTAAAATTTTGCAAAGGACAGCCATGCAAACCAATCTCTGTCTCACACTCCGCTGACCGAGCACCAAGTGCCAAAGTTCACACCTTGAAAAACTCTGAGGAGAACCAGTCTCCCTTGTGTCATCAAAGGTTAGCTCAAAACCCCCCACCACTTAATGAGCAGAACCAGCTTCCTGACGGGCCAGGTCCACCGAGTGACCATAGAATTCAACAAATTGAATCCTTGGCCAAAGACATTGATATTTTTGACCCAGAAAATCAACACTCCAACATAGCTGATTATCTGCAAGAAGTTGAGCACTGTCTAAAAGACTTGCCATTTCCTTCTTCTCGTGAGAAATTGAAGCTGATTTGGAAAACAACAGCTAGAAGCGTCCATGTTTTCATAAAATCTCTTCCTCCAAAAATCAGAGAAAGTTATTCAGCTCTTTGTCAAACCTTAAGAGAAGAATATTCTGGTTACAGAGATCCGGCGTTAGCAACGCTTGAGGCATCTTTAGTTCTCCAAGGAGAACATGAAACACCCAGAGAATATTACTTTCGCTTGAGACAGGTTTATTTTGAGGGCTGCAGTTCTCCAGATATTGACGAAGAAGATCCCACATTTAAAGCATTGTTCATCCAAAATCTACATGAAAGTGTACGATATGATGTAGCAATGCATTGCAGGATAGAGAACCTTTCTATGCAGGAAACTCGCAGATATGCTCAGCTTGTTTGGGAAATACGTCTCAAATCAGATAGATTTCAAAGCAAGCTTAGAGTCTTTAACCTTCAAACAAAGAACAGGACCAGAAACAGACACAGATTCAGTTCCCCAGTGGTTCACCAAGATGAAGGAATTAATGACTTGAGAGAACGAAAACCTAACCCCCAGATAAAGGTCATAAGCCTTCACATCACAATGCAAAACCAAAGGTTTACACTGGTAAAGGGGGACATCAACAAGCTACAGAAACAACCACAAAAGAAAACTTAGAACAGATCTGCAAAACAGTTCTTACAGAGCTACTGGCTTCTCTGACCAATCACAAAGTACTACAATTCCAAGCTAATGGTAAAACTTATCATATCCAAGAGTATGATAGTTGCTGATAATTTCTAACATACTTTAACCTGTTTTATCCTTTCTTTCTTTTGTTTCACAACTTGAGAAATGATGAAGGTTGAACAACAGCATCATGAAGGTGTTAGGAAATTTTGTTTGGAATGTATATATTTGTGTATCAGGGTCAGACTTTCCTGCCAGACCTGCTTCAACCAGACGCAAAACCTCTGGAGAAAATGAACTGTTTTATGATAAGATAGGGTCAGCTTCTGCCAGACCTGCAACAAATCATCCAGGGACAAACACTGGAGAAGATATGAACCCTAAATGAACTTTCTTCCTGCCAACAGGAACCTGACTCATCACCGCTCCAGATATCATGGCTTTATGGACCTATTTGTGATCTGAAAACAAAGAACTGCATCTTTTATTTCCAGATCAAAAGGGGGATATGTTATGCCATATGCCATGATCATACTTTTTGGACATTGGGAAGCAGTGTCCATATTTCATCCTGATAGGATGACCAGAGAAGAAAACGCAGCTTTGGTGAATAACAGCTGGGGGACTTCAGCAGCCCCCCTTTTTCAGCCAAAGCAGCCACATAGAAGTCACAGAGGTGTGACCAACCACCACCCCCCTCTGTGAGGGCAGAACAAAACCACAGAGCACACAGGATTCTCTCTCTTTGCCTCTTCACTTTTTCTCCCTCGTCTGATCCAGCCTGCTTCTGCTCCTGCTCTCAAAGCTGGGGCCCACTGTGGCCCACAGTGGAGATGCAGGCCCCAGGGAAACCAGATCCCCAGAACCATCAAGGATGAGTCAGAACTCTTCAGAACCTAACTGCTGCAAACAGAACCTTTGCAACACATTTCTCTTGAGTTTCAGAACTTACAGAGCCAAACTGGATGAAGACCATGCCCTGGTGTGAGACTGAGGGGACCCCTGCTGTGAGACTGAGACAAAGAACCCCTGACTGCAGAGCTGCAAAACTGGATGAAACTCAAGCTTTCCAAACGGACATGGAAAAAGGTTTGCAGGTCTGGCATGATTAGGGACAGAACAAGCAATGTGTCTTTTGATGATGCTAATCATATCGTGTGTTTACTGCTGAGTAAAGACAACGCTAATTGATGCTAAAGAATGGACTGCATGCTACGCTATGCTACAGGAATATGTGTTGAGCTGTTGCTAAAGCTTAGACAAGCTTTATTCACTAAGGATTTATGCTACAGGAATATTACCAAGTGACCAAGAGTTTTAGTGGAGCTGTTGCTAAAGCTTTAGCTAAAGGTTATTGGTTCTTGAGAAATCATTCAATAAAACATTATTTGGCCATAATGCTTTATTCACTAAGGATTCACCACTGATATAACATTAGTGTTCATTTCCTCAAATGCATTGCCAAGTATGACCAAGAGTCATTTAGTGGAATCCTGATGTCTATTCGCTGCTAGCTATTTCAAAGAGGGTAAAGAATCATTTAACTAAAGGTTTTTGGTTCTTGATTAAGCAAATCATTCAATAAAACATTATTTGGCCAAATAATGTTTTATTCACCTCATGGATTTGCATTGTGAATTGGTCTGAAAACATTCCAATTTCTTTAAAATTAGTGAAAAGCTAATTTGATCATATCCCAAATTCTTCCAGATAAACTTTGGTTTCAAACACAGAATCCATCTTAAACTGTAATATGTTTTTCAACCGTTTTCCCCTTCCTCTTTGTACATAGTAGTTAGTTTAGTTTAGTTGAGTTTTACTAGTCTTAGTTGAGAGTGTTAAACTGAAATATGTTTGACTTGGAGCTGAATGATTTTTGTTAATAAAATCTTATATTTTGAACAGAAGTTGTGGTGAATTTATTCCATGTATGTGCAGAAATAACTGTTTGACCATGATTAGTGCTCGAATCACTCTTTCATCTATTGTTCTAACACACAGTTAGTAGGACTGTGTGTCATAAACAGTATATAACAGCTGAAATAATATCTGATTAAATAAGATATTTTACCACCCCTACAGGGGAGGGCAATAAACATCTTAAAGTATCAGAAACATAAATTCCCAGCTGGCTGGGAATAGAATTAATCACAACAACCCATACCATTTTTAAAAGCTAGAGCACTATAGCGATGCTTCAGCCCAGCAGCGTCAGAACTAAACTTTTACAAGCATCAAAAATGAAGCAGAATGCGCGTTTTTGCTGCTCCTGGTGCTAGCGGTGTGAACATAGCATATTCCAATAGCAGGAACTGGAGTTACCTACCCACGGTCTACGGCTTGGTTTTACGAGAACATTGGCAACAGCAGAACACAATTTAATGAAACATTACTGTCTATAAAATAACCATTTCAAACCATTCAAAGTTTTGGTGGGGATGTTTTATAATCCAGAAATGGGCCACACCCTAAACCTACAATGTTTATAACATAAAAAGAAGCCATCATTAAGGCACTTTTATAGTTTGGTGTGTAAAGGCCAGGCCCTCTAGCACCACCTAGTGTCCACCTGTGGACGTCCCTGGATAAAATCGTCTGTTATGCTAAAGATCGTCATTATCTCTTAACCATCACATTAATCTTAGGTTAAAATAGAATATTAGAAAGAAGCTAGCAATAGTAGCATCAGATTCATTAGACGGTAAAGTTGGTAGCCTCACATTTCCTCACATAGCCTCAATCATTCAGTATTATTAGCACCAGATCGGTGAATGGGATCCTGCACCTCCTGACCAACAGACCTCAGACTGTCAGGATCCTCCATCGCCCTCAGCATGGATGTGAAGAAGACTAAAGGGATGCTTCGAGATCATCTGCAGTAAAATCGACATTATAAAGAAAAAATATCATCTTTAAAGTAGAGTAAATGTTCATATAAGTCTGTTTATTAGGAAGAACTGTTTAGATTGTGTCCTGAAGGGAATGTGGAAGTCATGCGGCCTTTGCCAATCCTGACGGCAGGCAGGGAGTAATCCATTAGAGAACACCAAACAAAGGCCCTGTGTTTACATTAAGAAGCTCAGCGAGCCGCGCTGCAGGGACTTTACCAACAACAAGCGCTCCTTAGAAATGAAGCAGGACAAGAGGCCTTCTGGGGAACCAATAAATCTGCACCGCAGGCCAAACGGCAGGAGGCAACTTTACATTTTTGATTCCATATAATTCACTAATAAACCAGCATGAGGCGTCTGGAGTTATAATCGGGCAGCAGAGGGGAAGCCCTGAGGCTGAAACACATCAAGGGCGTAGGCTTGGTAGTTTCATTAATGTCATTTACCTTTGCAAAAATATGCATGTTTTTTATGATTGATGTCAGCATCAGGGTGCGTTTGGTTTAAAGAGAGAAAAGCAGCATTTCTTGCTACATTTATACCAATTTTATTAGCACTAGACTCACTAGATGCTGTTTATCAATGTTTGAAGCGTCACCGGCTCTGATGATCGTGGAATTAGGTAAAAATGTGCCAATTTAACCCAATATAGTCTAAATTTGCCTGTTATATGTGGATTTATCCTGTATTTTCTTTTGAAGATATAGAATTGTGCAGGTGAAAATGTTTTTTTTTTTAAATGATCTCAAGGGACGGAAAATACATTTATTGTATTTGCATTTAGTGGCATCATCTACAAAAAAAACAACACTAAGAATGAGACTAAATTTACTTCAATATAAAATCACTTTTAACAATTATTAAAAGAAAATATAAAACCATTTTGTCTGTAATGTAATAATATCCAAAATAAACAGCTGGATTCAAGCATTTTTACCAAACACTAATGTTTGTAATAATTAATTTATAGACTGTGTGGACATCTACTGTATGTAAAATAAAATCAATGTAAATAGTGTTCCTCTATTTGTTATTGGCTTTATCCCATTTTTAAAAGTGGAAAAAGTCACAGAAATAGCAACATTATGAGGAAGCGTAATTATGATTTCTAAACAAAAACTAGCAGATGTTTAGGCGCCATGTCATGTTGTTATACTAGCAATGACACCTGCTATTTATAGCTGAACTGCCTCAAAGGGTCGTCATAAAATGAAAAAGTAATTGCAATGAATTATTGTAAAAAAAAGGAAACCCTGTGGCTAAGAATCAGCAATCAGCAGCTTTCGCCTGTTTTAGTGTAGATAGAATTTGTTTTTTTTTTCATTAGGAATAGTTTTGTAGCCTAATATTATAAATCTGACTGAACCTGTTTTAGGAAAGATTAAAAATATTATCTCTTCTTCACAAAGGCCAGATTTTATAGTATTTTTCATATTTTTATTTGTTTATATTCACAAGTTTCCATTCATTTTTGTGTATTTGGTGTGATTATTTGAACTGGGCTTCAAGATGGCTGCTTCCTTCTGATACACCCGTTTGTTAAAGTGCACATCAAAATAAATAAATAAATAAATAAATAAAGTGCACATCTATGCTACCACCTCTGTAATTCACATATGGGATCAGAAATCCTCCTTTCTCCTCTACATGTAGAAATGGTCCGGTCTAAACACTTCCCCACTCTCTCAGACAATCAGGTTTGTCTATCCTTGTGGAGAGTTTCCTTTGACCTCCATACATTTCTACAGTCTAACTGTGATTCTTGCCCTAAACCTAACCAATCCACTGGACTTTGTCTCCAAGTTTGAAGACGTTTCTCTTCCCATCCAGAAAGATTTTTCAGTTCAAAATGTCAGAAATAGTGTTGGAATCCAGGTTTTATCCAGCAGCCCAACAAAGCCTGGTTTTTGTTTTGAAAACATGCAAATTTAACCCGACGAGCGAATTTAGGTGTTCAGGCTGACGTATAACTAACTGGCCTGCATAGGATAATGAAAAAAACTGATTTTAAGACAGAATTTTTTTTTTATAGCAATTTCTGATGAATAGATTTATATACATGTTTAAGCCAGAATGATTTGACATTTAAATTTGATTTCCCTACAACTTTAAGTTTAAGTAGTTAGGATTATATACAAATAAAAACCAAGATATAAATGATTGTTTGGTTTAAAATACATACTGTACACTAAAGTCAACGAGCAGATGATGATGAGAAACAAGGAAAAACTAGATTAAGCATCAAACATCAGCAATGTGTCCAGATAATGAGACGGACTGATTAATAACGATAGAAGAGAAACCGAATGGCTGCTGCCTCTCTGGGCCACAAAGTGTCTCCGCTGGGCCAACGTCGGAGTCAAACCAGAGAAAACAACAGTCATGTGATGTTTCTGCTGCCTATCAGGAGGATTTAATTAGTCAGACTGTGAGCTTCTGAGACCATCCAGCAGTCCTGCAGACCAAGAGCTGGATATGAAATAAAGCAATTACCCAGTTCAGCCACGCAGACAGCCAGAGGGAATCAATCAGTTTATTTGCTGTGGCGCACGTCAAAGCTGTTCTCACCGTCACTTCTAACCTTTTAGCTAAACATGGATCCGATGAAGCTGCGAGGCCCATAGAGCCGTCCGTTCAGGGCGGGCTGGATTCAGGGCCTTTTTCTATGGATTTATCTCAGATTCAGGGAGACACACGACACAGAGCGGCCGACCTGATATGACTCCGTCTCTCAGATTAGCCATCAGCTCTTTCTCTGGATATTAAATGAATAAATCATTTAAAGCAAATGAATAAAATGATGCTGGCGGCTCAGATAGTCCCTCCAGCTGTTGTTTGGTAGCTGCAGCAGGAAGCTGGAGCCCATTCTCCACCTCGGAGCCTCCTGCACCGGAAAAATGTCTTTAATTAAGTGTATTTACCCTAATTTGAGTAGGTAAATAAGATGTTCTGCCAATGTAATGAGTATTTTTATCCGTAAAATAAGATACCCTGATAAAATCCACTTGAAATAAGACAATGCAATTGTGTGTTTTAAGTGTAAATTGTCTTGTTCCATTTGCAGTCATGACCAAATGCACTTTATTTTAAGAAAAAATGAATTATCTAGATTTTGATTTTTTTTCACTACGTTTTGGATTCTTCTGTTTGGACTGGAAAAAAATCAAAATCTCAATAATTCATTTTTTCTTAAAATAAGTTTATTTGTTGGGTTGAGAAGGTAAACGTTATATGTTGCCAATGGAACAAGAAAAAGACAATTTATCTTTAAAATAAGGGAACACAATAACATTGTCTTATTTCAAGTGCATTTTATCTAATTATCTTATTTTAAGAGTAAAAATATTCATCCTATTGGCAAACTATCTCATTTACCTACTCAAATTAAGGGTAAATACACTTAATTTAAGACATTTTTACTTATTTCTAAATCGTTTCTCCAGTGTGTGGTCTCTGTTCTCACACAATTCATGTGTTTAGGTTCTTCACTGAGCCTCATCATCTCTCTCCAATATTTACATCCTTTATACAGCAGCCTGCTAATAGAACAGATTTACCCTGAATGTGACGTTTACTGACAGCATTTCTGGAGCCTCTCTGATCCCCCGATGCGTTCATGTGCCCAGGAAAGAGTAGGAAATCTTATGCAGTCAGAAAGGGGTCAAAATGTTTGTAAACTTCTAAATCTTAGTTGAAACTGAAAAAAAATAGAAGTTGGTGGGTTGGAAGTTGGTAAGTGCAAAAAAAGAAATTTGCTTTTTCAGAAACTGAAAAAGCAATTTGAAACTACAAAAAAAAGAAACTGGATTTTAATCTGAAAATATTAAATTGGAAAAAGTGAAATTTTGTGTTTGCTTTTTTTAGTTGCTCACAATATAAGGTAAAAATTTGGAATTAGACATCAACTTCTTTTTTTTTTAGTTTCAACTAAGATTTACAAGTTTCAAACATTTTGAGCCCTTTCTGAGTCCATACATCTCAGCTTGCTGCCAGGTGATGATTTGAAGCACAAACTGAGGTCAGAGCGACGCAGGAGGTAATCAGGAGAAACGTTTAAGGCTGATCCGTCCAAAACTTTAGAGATGAATAAAAAGGGGATTGATGAACTGATCAGAAACAAGAAATGAGTCAAATACTAAATGAGCAGCATGCAGAAGGGTGTCTGCAAACATTCATGTCGGAGTTAGAAACCCACATTTACAGACGTGTTTCCCTGCTGCCTCAACAGCTTTAAAAAAATAAAATCAGACTTTTCTTCTTGACATTCAGGAATTCTTAATATCTGGTAAAAATCCTAAATCTCTCAAATTATTTAAGACAAATTATAAGTGTATATTAAAAAAAAGTCAATCTTAACTTTTCAAGACTTTAAAGCTGTTTATTAATGAATTTATCCATATTGTGGTAAAAAAAATTAAACATTTATGGAAAGATCAGACAATTTAAACGTGTTAATCTAAAACATGAGATTTAAGAGCAAAAAATGGACTGAATTTGAGAAAAAAATATGAAACATTTTCTGTTTGATTTACTTTGACTTTTTTGTGTATTAAAATGTTTTTTAGGCTTTAAGCTAAAATTTAAAACAATCATTTGCAATTTTTTCCTACATTTTTTATTTGATTGTTGTTTATCGTCTTATTTACGACACAGTATTAGGGCCATCTGCTTTTCTTTTTCTTCTATTTGAGGGCAAGTCGTAACATTACGAGAATAAAGTCATAAATTACGAGAATAAAATTAAGTAAAATTACGAGAAAAAAGAATCATAACATTACGAGAATAAAAGTCATAAAATTACAAGAATAAAGTGCGTAACATTACGAGGGCAAAATTAAGTAACATTAGTCTAGGATAAATTTAGGTTTTTTAGAATAAAATTAAGTAAAATTTACCGTTAAAATTAAGTAACATTACGAAAATAAAATTTTTATATTAAGAGAATAAAATTCGTATTTATTCACGAGGGAATAAAATTAAGTAAAATGCAAGATTTCTCAGTCAAATAAAGAAAAGGAAATAAAGTAAATAAAATTATGAGAATAAAATTAAGTAAAAATTACGACAATAAAAGTAAATAACATTAGTCGAGAATAAAGTCGTAACATTTTTAGAATAAAAGTTATACATTACGAGAATAATCGTAAAAAATTACGAGAATAAAGTGATACAGTAACATTACGAGAATAAAAGTATAGTAACATTATGAGAGAATAAATTCTTGTACATTCACGAGAATAAAAGTCGTAAAATTGTGAGAATAAAGTCGTATTTTATTCTGAGAATAAAATTAAGTAACATTACAAAAATAAAATAATAACCTTACGAATAAAAAGTCACAAAGAGAATAGTCATAAAAATATGAGAATAAAGTTTCGTAACATTAATAAAATGAAGTTCTAAAATTACGAGAAATAAGTTTTATTTTGTAATCTCTTCCCAGAATCCCTTTCTTCCCTAAAATAGAGGAATGTGGAGCATCATGTGAAGTTCTACTTTTAGCATGGGTTTGACAAAAAAGGAAATCTTTTAAAGCAGCATCAAACTGGGCAGGATGTCAAAAGTGGACTCTAGTTTGCTGATTGGTGGGCAATTAGAGCCGTCATCTGCTGGCCGAGGAGCTCCAAGCTTTTCTTTCTGAAACGGTTGATGTTTGATGACTTTATTCTCATCGTAATATTACAACTTTTATTCTCATAATTTTGCAACTTTATTCTCAAAATAAGAAATAAATCTCTGTACCAATACCTAATACTCTGTTGTAGAAATCTGAAGTACACCCAAGTTTTATAAATACATTTTGAATTGGATCTTTAGAATCTATAATCACGTTTATTAAGTTAATGACTTTACATATGTTTGAGAATTACCAATTTATTGTTAAAAATATTCGTAAGGTTTGCAGGAAATCTTAAAAACACAGCTTCAAATATTTCTTGGTCACATTAATAAACGACTTCCTGTTGCATGATCGACCAATCAGCAGCTGTAAACTCACCGTGGTTGTGTCTGGCCTTCTGAGCGACATCCTGAGCGATGAAACTGCCGCTGCCCCCCAGAGGAAGCAGACAGAACAGCAACCACAGCATCCTGCCTCCGTCTGACAACCTGTCCACACAAACAGAGACAAGCGTGAGCTGAGAAAGTCCTGCTGTTCCATCCATGTCTCCGCGGCGACGGTGGGAAAGTCTAGTTTCAGTCAGACGTCCTGCAGGAACAGAAGCCCTCAGAGACATTAGGATTTCAAAGGCAGCAGCGTGATTTCCTCTCAGCTGCAAACTGAGCAGCCGTGACACGGCATCAACCCCCCCCCCCCCAGCACGATCAGCCATGAATGACATGGTTGCATGGTCACATGTCCCACTGGGGGAGCGTGTTTTCCCCAAACAAAACAAACAACAGAGGCTGACTTCTGGAAAAAAGGTTTTTTTTCCAGTTCACTGGAAAAAAATCTAAATCTAAATAAATATTTTTTTCTCTAAATAAGTGCATTTGTTCTTGAGTTGAGTAGATAAAAGATATTTTGTCAATGGAACAAAATAATATACATTTAAAATAAGAAAACAAGTGCATTGTTTTATTTCTACTGCATGTTATCTAATTATCTTATTCTAGGAGTAAAAATCCTTATTATATTAAATTAATGGTAAATACACTTAATTTAAGACATTTTTACTCATTTCTAGATGGTTTTTCCAGTGCATTAAACACAACATGTCAGTAGAAAGAGAAACTTCTTTGCAAAATCACACAAACGCAGATTTTTCTAAACCTCAATCATCCCCTGAGAACATTCGTTATGTCCCGGCTTACTAAATAATCCCAACAAGGGAGAACAATCTTCTTACAGGAGCGTTTCGCTGTTTATTTCTCACAGATACACATTTAAGCGGTTTAAAATGTTTTCACAGATTGATTTTCTTTACATTTCTTTCAGCACACAACAAAAAAGGAAGGGTGTAAACAAACGTCAGAGAAAACGATTCAATTATCTTTAATCTGGAAGGAAGAGACAAACCGTTTCCTGATGTCCCTGAAAGCAACACAAGTGGGCTAGCTCTTAAACACCCCTTAAAAAAAACGTCTAAGGTTATCAAGTGATATGGAAATCTTTAAATATACATATAGATATATATATATCTTATGAAATGTATATTTGCAGCTTGCTAATCAGGCTAAAGCTACATTTGTTCTTGTTCATTTTAAAATACAGAGGATTTAGGCTACGTTACGCTAAAGATAACATAAACGTCCAATGTATTCATTTTATTTTTTCTATGTCATAAAAACCTGGAGATTTAACAGTAAATTCCAACATTTCTGGGGACAGTCCTTGTTTCAGTGCCAGAAATGTCTCAACAATGAGGAAAATGTTGCATTTAGGTCAGGGGTCTGCAAGCCAAACTGTTCAAGGAGCCATATTGGACCAAAAAAATTATTTGTTTGCACTACAAAAAATGTCAATCTAAGTAAGTCCGTTTTTCTTAAAATAAGTGAATAATTTTCTTGAATTGAGGAGGCAAGCGAGACACTTTGCCAATGGAATAAGGCGATTTACATTTAAGTTAAGAAAAAAACAATTGCAGTCTCTGATTTTAAGAGCGTAATATCTAATTATCTTATTTTAAGGGAAAAAATGCTCATTCCATTGGCAGATCATCGGATTTTCCTACTCAAATTAAGGGTAAAAAAATTATTTTAAGAATTTTTTACTCATTTTAAGAATGTTTTTGCACTGTGGAGGCAAAACAATGTAAAACTTTTCTACACTGCAAAAACAATCTAGAAATAAGTTTAAAAAATGTAAATTAAGTGTATTTACCCTTTATTTACATAGGTAAATATGATCTGTCTTGTTCCATTGGCAAAGTTTCTCACTTAAGTCAACAGCTAATGCTTCTGCTCCTGTTAACGTTACGCAGTAGAAGAAGAGCTGATGGCATCGGCTTTAAAGAACAAAATAAAAATGAGCAAAATGGGAGCTTTTCACAACCTTCCTGTGAAATTATGGGATGTGTAAATTCATTAATTTAGCTCCGAGTGAGCTGATCCTTTCTAAGATTAAGTTTTAGTTCATGCTAGGAAGTATGGCTGAAACAATCGGATTAATCATTTTGTATTTAAGATAAAATAATTTCTTTATGTCAATCTTCTCTATCCTATGACAGAGTATTAGGGCAAGGCTTGAGATTTTTAATTTTTCGATAATAAAGTCGTAATACATGAGAATAAAGTTGAAAAATAACGAGAATGAAGTCATCATGCAACAACCTGTTTCAGAAAGAAATCTTGAGCTCCGGGCCACAGATGATTCCCGCTACGAATTAGCTCCACCTAATCAGCACCAAGCCTGTTTATTACAAGATTATTCTCGCCGTAATGTTGGGCGACATTTATTCTCGTGCGCCCTTATTCTCGTAAGGTGGGCAGTGAAAACTTTATTCCTTTGGTAATGTGATTCTATACTGGAAATGTAGCCATACTCTTTAGTCCTCAGAATGTCACTACCACTTTATTCATCGTAATGTGGCGAATTTCTATGCGGATCGCAATGTGGCGACTTTATTATCGCGAATGCCAAGCGACTTTGCTTATCGCGAATGTTGGCGCGACTTTTATTTATCGCAATGTTGCGACTTTATTCTTGTAATGTTGGTTAAGTTATTCTCGTACCGTTTACGGCATTATTCTTCGCAATGTCGCAACTATTCTCAGGAATGTTATGTAACTTTTTTCTCGTAATGTTGCGACTTTATTGGCCTCGTAATCGTTATGCGACATTATTCTCGCGAATGTTGCGACATTATTCTCGTAATGTTGCGACATTATTCTCGTACATGTTGCGACATTATTCTCGTAATGTTGCGACATTATTCTCCTAATGTTGCGACATTATTCTCCTTCATGTTGCGACATTATTCTCGTGAATGTTGCGACATTATGCTCTCCGTAATGTTGCAAATATTATTGCCTCGTAATGTTGCAAAGTTATTCTCGTACCATCGCCAACATTGTTCTCCTAATGTCGCATCTATTCTCAGAATGCTACAACTTCGTAATTATACGACTTTATTCTCATAATTTTATGACTTTATTCTCATAATATTACGACTTTATTTTCTAAATAAATATAACAAATTCTCTAGCCTGCCCCTAATACTCCGTCATACAACCCAGAACTCCTCAAATGGAAAACTTTTAGTGTCGCCTGGTTTAATTTCACAAAAAATCTTCTTTAAGCAACATGTTGCTATCAGATTATTAATCGAAAAAGGAATCGATTTGCAAAATAATCATTAGCTGCTTGGATGAGTAGGATATCACAACTGGATGTGTTTTGTTTTACTGAAGATGAGAAGTGAAGAATAAATGTAGTTTTTCTGAACCAACAGAGAAACAAAAGGCCAGAATGGAGCACAGGGGAAGCTGTGGTTTGAGAGAAACAGAAACGGAGAAATATGAATGATTTTAAAACAAAAACTCCTTTTAAAGCTCTTCCTGCAGAGTCTATAAGCGTTTATCCAAAGCTACACTTCAAACAATCTAAAATAGGCATATTTGCTTTCTGTTTAAGGAGACAAAAGAAACAATAACTTTATGTTGTTTATGGAAAAAACAGATATGGGAAAAACAATAACAAAATATTATTATTTCTAAGACATAATCTTATTTTAAGGGGAAAAAGTACCAATTCCATTGGCAGATTATCTTGTTTATTCGTTCAAATTAAGGTTAAACACTTTTTATGACATTTGCCCTTATTTTTAGATCTGCTTTTGCAGTGTAGATGTACTAGAATAGAATGGGCCCTTTAGTTTGTGTTTCCTGGGTTAGTTTAATGCATTAGAGTGATTAAAAACACAAGCTTTCAGATTTGGGTGGGTTTACTGGGGCCGAACTTATGAAAGTTACTGTTCGACATAATAAAGGATTTTATAATAAAAGGATTTGGTTAAAAAAAATAGCAAAATGAGAAATATTAGGAGGGAGACATTAGAATCTGGTTAAATGTGTATCTCATCTGTCGTAGCTCCAAATGAAAAATATTTTGGTGCTAAATATAGCAGTTTTGGGCAGAAGAAACTATTTGAATAATTAAAGAAAATGCAAAAATTATCCTAGAGTTACCTCAGGTTCTCATCTAAAAATAACTGATTTCTACGGGGCATCTGAAACTAAATTCTACCTGATAGTTGGACATTTTCTATTTGGTATACAGGTTTGATATATGGTGCTTTTCCAAATCAGAGGACACGACCAAAGTGCTTTACATTCACCAGTTCATGCACACGCTGACGGTGGTGAAATACATTGTAGCCACAGTTGCCCTGAGACTCACAGACAGAAATGAGGCTGCCGTGCACTAGCGCACTGGGCCCCCTGATCACCATCAGTACACATTGCAGATGAAGTTTCGTGCTCAGGGAAAGAACGACACTGACAGCCGGAGCCGGGGTTGAACCGACAACCTTGTAGGGCAAACTCCTTCATCCAACACCACTCTCGCCACCCCTTGTGGAGATTGTACATAATTATATGTCTGTTTAGAAACAGTGGACCACTGATAGAGACATCATACAGAGAAATAGAAGATCAACAGTAAAAAACAGTGACGGCCGGATAGAAAAGCAAAGTAAAAGGAGAAAAAAACACAAAGATGTGTCAGAAAGAAAATGAAAAGGGAACAAGATGGGCAAGAATAACCCAAAACATCCTGACGACACCATAGATATTCTCTGGACCTTTCATGTTACAACTGGAGCTAAACTAGCAGACCGTTATAAGAACAGAACATATCGTTGTTAAGCATTAGGGGTGTAATAATAATCATTTTGTATCAACGCATCGACACGTTCGCATAATCGATTGACGTTTTTTTCCTCCGGTCTATTTTTATTCATTTGCTCCTGGACGTCATTCTGACTCCTGTGCTGCGGTGGCGCTAAACCTATTTTGCCCTCCTACCTCACTTCCTTTAGCCACTCCCCTCTTGCATAAACACAGAGGCATTATTATTTTTCAGTGAATGAGTTTTTTTTTATAGGCCTAGCTGGAGTACAGCTTTGCTACTTCAGTTATTTGCTGTTTCTCAAATAAAACGCATAACGATATTACAGCTTTCATTGATTTATTTCAAATTTGAAACATTGTCTAGCCTGTAAGGTACAAAAAAATAATTAGCCAATTAATCGAATCGTTGAGTATTGAAAATAATCAAATCGTTGGGTCAGGAAATTGATACTGAATCGAATCGCCATGATGGGTGTGATTTACACCACTATTAAGCATGGTGGTGGTAGTGTGGTGGTCTGGGCTTGCCTTCCTTGTTCTAGGGTTGTATGATTTTAGGAAAACATTAAATAAAATTGGTTAAGGTTGAGATAACCATTGGATTTTATCCTGAATTCGGTTCAACCAACATATGGCAGAGCCTGACAGCATGCTAGCTAGCAGTCAAGGCAGTTCTTTGCATTAAGCATACAGGGATAATATCGTGTTCAGGCATATTTGCATTGTGTAAATAAGTACAAACACACTAAAAAGTCCCAAAGCAACCCAAACGTTTAGTGTAGCAAATCCAGGACAAAAATAAAAACAGTTCAAAGGCGTCAGATGTAGGAGTTTGCCCTGAAATGGAACTAGCGATGGTTCAGTGTTGTTGTGTTTTTGAGTAAGACCCGCATTGTCTACTGATGGTGGTCAGGGGGCCCGGTGGCGCTAGTGCACAGAGGCAGCTCTGCCCACCATCAGTGTGTGAATACATGCGTGAATGGATGAATGTAGTATAAAGCGCTTGGGTCAAGACCTTTGACATGTATCATGTGTAAAATTATTCCAAACATGCTTGGAAATGCTCTCATTTGGCTAAATTAAAAGGAATGGGAGGAAATTCCTCCTGGTCAACTCTAAATACTTACTGCCAGTTATGAAAATGCTGGATGGTAGCTGTTGCTTTGTAGCCGGTGGCTTGTGCAGCAATCCCACTTCAGTGTTGGCTTAGGTGGATTTATTTCCCTTACAAATACAGGGGGGCCGCCAGGAATTTGGGGCCCCATGAAATACAGCTGTATCTATGTACGCATGAATAGAAAATGGGTTTAGGGTTGAGAACATACATTCCTCTTAGGTTTGACTATAACTTTATTGAAGGACATATTATTTTTATTATTTTTATGCCCTGAGGGCTTAGTTTTCATTAATCAAGGTTGGTATATTCGGTATACAACAGAACAGAGCTGAAATTTGATGAGATCTGCAACTATGATTAAAACAAACCCTCCCATTTGGACCAAGACCAACTTCTGGCGTTAGAAATCCGAAAGCAAATTTTTATTCTGTGACACCAAATCCAGCTATAGGATCCTGGAAATGCCTTAGTAACACAAAAGCGCTTTTCAGGCAATTTCTATTTTTTCTTGAAATTACCGTTTCATCCACTGAGCTTCTTACTACAGTGACCTTAATATGAGAGGCAGTGATGCTCCAGTAATTAGTCCTGTCCACTTTGCTTCTCTTATACGAGGGCAGTAAGATGTGGGGATATAAGACAGCTGAAAGCAAATGCCTGTAATCTACTTAGTCCACTGAACCGCTTGGTCACGACCGCTGAGCATATGCAGCGTGACAGGTCGTAGAACTACGTTAAAACAAACTCATAGATGGTAAAACAAGCAGATTAAGAGGCTTGATTGAGCTCTCCTCTCCTCATATACTGAGAATATATCTCAAATCACAGAAACCTTTGAAACCTTGATGAATATTGTGTTTCCCCTGGTGACAAGGATTTCTAAAGGTTTTTAAATAATCTGTATCAGACATAGACATTGCAGAACATCAACTCAACTGAGGTGTTTGTTCTGAACCTGACAAAAAAAAGATAAAGAGCTTGTTAGAGATCAAAGGTAACTCTCTACCTCACCTGGTGGGTTAAAGTATCCTGAGGTATTGTTCTCTACCAGCAGATTGAAGAAACAGCAGATAAACTGGTCAGCTAACTGAGTCTGCAGAAATAAAAGTCTTGGTTTGGTCTAAAGTTCCTAGAATTGGCCAGACCTGGACTGTTTTTCCAGAGGAATGATCGACCTTGTATGATTGATGCCTGGAGTAGATCTGCAAGTCCCAACCTGTTATATTCCAGGTAGAGGAAGGAAACAGCAGGCTTATCCAGAACGCAACATGGTCAGCGTGTTTGGGATGAAAACACCTTGGAAGCCACCAGAATGGGTTTGGTTGGCTGTTAGTTAAGAGGTTGGTTGGTTGGTTGGTTAAGGGATTGGTTGTTTTTTTGTTTGGCTGTTAGTTAAGAGGTTGGTTGGTTGGTTGGTTAAGGGATTGGTTGTTTTTGTTTGGCTGTTAGTTAAGAGGTTGGTTGGTTGGTTGGTTGGCTGGGTTGGCTGGCTGGGTTGGCTGGGCTGTTATTTGTGAAGTTGGTTGGTTGGTTGGCTGTTATTGCGGGAAGTTGGCTGGTTGGTTGGCTGTTATTTGTAGTTGGTTGGTTTGTTAATTGGGCTTGTTGGTTGTTTGTGGCTGTTAGTTAGGAGGTTGGTTGGTTGGTAGGCTTCCAGCTGTAAGTTATGAGGTTTTGGTTGGTTAGTTGGTTGGTTGGTTGGCAGGCCTGCCGTAAGTTATGAGGTTTTTGGGTTGGTTGGTGAAGGTTGGTTATTGCTTAGGTCGGCTGTAAGTTGTGAGGTTTTTTGGTTGGCCAGTTGGTCTGCCGCTGGTTGGTCTGGTTGGGCAGTCGGCCGTAAGTTATGAGGTTTGTTAGTTGGTTGGCTGGTTGGTAGGTCGCTATAAGCTATTGGGTGGTTTGCCGGTTGGTTGGCTGGGCTGGTTGGTTGATGTTATTTAGGTTGGTTTCGGTTGGTCAGTCGATTGGCTTGTTGGTTGTTTGGCTGTTAGTTAAGTGGTTGGTTGGTTTTTTGATTTGGCTGTTATTAGTTAAGAGGTTAGTTGGTTGGTTGGCTGTAACTTATGAGGTTTTTTGGTTGGTTGGTTGGTTGGTTGGTTGTTTGGTCGGTTGGTTGATTACTTGGTTGGTCGGTTGGTTATGTAGTTAAGTCTCGGTTGGTGGGTTGGTTGGCTTTGTAATTGTGGTTGTGAGTTGGTGGGATTTGGTTGGTTGTGGTTGGGTGCGGTTTGGTTGGTTGGTTGGTTTTGTTTGTTGGTTGGTTGGTTGGTTGGTTGGTTTTGTTTGTTGGTTGGTTGGTTAGTTGGTTGGTTGGTTGGTGGTCGGTTAGTGGAGTTGGTTGGTTGGTTGGTTGGTTGGTTAGTTGTTGTGGTTGTTGGTTGGTTCTTGGTTGGTTTTTGGTTGGTCCTTGGGTTGTTGGTCGGTTAGTTGGTTTTGTTGGTTGGTTGGTTGGTTGGTTGGTTGGTTGGTTGGTTGATTTTGGTTGGTTGGTTGGGATTTGGTTGGTTGGTTGGTTGGTTGGATTGGTTGGTTGGTGAGTTGTGGTTGTAGTTGGTTTTGTTGATTTAGTGGGTTGGTTGGTTGGTTGGATTGGTTGGTTGATTGGTTGGTTGGTTTGTTGGTTGGTGGGTTGGTTAGCTGGCTGATAGGATGTTTGTTGGGTGGTTGACTGTTAATGAATAGGTTGATTGGTTGGTTGAGATTGTTAGATTGTTGTTGGCTAATTGGTGGTTGATTGGTTAAGGGATTAGTTCATTGTTAGCTGGATGGTTGGTTATTTAGTCTAAGTTAAAGGGTTAACGGATGGATGCATTGGTGAGTGAGTTGATGGTTGGTTTATGGGACACCTCCTTAAACTAATTTTCTTAGGATCAATCTAACATTTATTTGAAGGTTTTTATTTAGAAGTTGTGTTTCATAGTTTAAGAGTGACAGTGAAGATAGACAATGTTCTGTCTGAGTATCACAACAGATTTTTCTCACCTACAAAAACTTCCTAGAATTCAACGCAGGCAAAAATGTTCTATTTGAAGAATACTCTCTATTTTCTTCTTACTCCTTCCGCTGGTTGTCATGAATGTATCCAAACCCTGAGGTTTTATTTTTTACGGACAAACAACTGCACACCTGCTTCTTAGTTCCTCGAGCCAGATTAAAAGCTTTTAGAAGCTCCTGATCCTCAGATTTAGAAGCTTCCTGTTCTAAGTCAACTAGAGCATCTGCAAATAGCCTTTAACCTTTCCTGGAAGCATTTAAGAGGCTCGGTAGCCATGCATCCACTGTTTGTGTCCGTTACCCATCCTATCTTCTGCAGCTGATACTCTGATGAGTCCAATACGGGTCAGATGGCTTAGATTGGTCTGGGTGTGTTGATCTTTATTGTAGAGCCTGTTATTATCTATTCCAACCATGATGTACTCAGACGTTGCCCATCCAGGTGGAAATGATCCAAATGAAAGCACTGATCTGCACTCCTGCCTCTTCATTCCTTTCCTCTCAAAGCTCCGTGTGCATCAGAGTTTTGCAGTTTTTCTCTGCGCGTTGAAAGGCGGGGGCCCATCACAGCGAGCCTCTCTAAACCTCGTCGGTGTTAAATCTGGTTTAAAGGTCACGCCGACTGCTTCTATCACCTCCTCCTCCTGCTGGGGGAACCGACCAGAAGCCAAATAAAATCCCTGCTGACTGATTTGTTTGCTGATCTGATTAACCAGTTCAACAAACAGAATCAGTGGCAGCTTTAAGCCTTTTATTTTCCCCTTATTTCATTCCTTGACCCGTTTCTTCACCTGCCTCTGCCTCTTGCCCTAGCTTTCACATGGTGTCTGGAGGATCTGGGGATGTTTTTCCAGCTGCTAACAGCTGTTCCAGATCCACTGGTCAGCAAAAAACAGGGGAAAACACATTAAAGCATCATCTGTAAAAGATGAAGCTGTAATTAGGCTTGGAGGAAACGGTGTTTGGCTACAAAGGACTAGACGACAGCATCAAGACATGAGCTTCAGCAACAGGAGATCCAGTCTGTCCTTCAGAGCTAAGACAATGATCGCATGGAATAATCCCTACCTTAATCTCAGAGGGGAGAAGATTACAGAGGCAAGCATAGTCTAGAAGTCACATATCCAGACAACCATCCAGCTTCGTAGAAGTTGGTCCCTGAGAACCCAGTATTCATCCATCTACCAGCGGATCCAGTCCTGTTCAGCCTCCAGGCGAGTGGATGTTCCATAGATCAATGCTCAGAGAACAAACCCCACACCTCCATCCCAGTTTATGCTCAGAAACCTTTCTGCAGACACTCTCTCCAAAATTGTCTGTAACCGCAGACAGGAGGCCTCTGATTGGTCAAATCTATATCCATTTTACACTATGCATATTTCTTGTTTGGTTCCTTACTGGCTTCTTATATTTTTATGGCCGCCATTGTGGAAAACGACTCGTGAAGATGGACCAGCTAGAAGAGTGAGGTGCGCGTAAACTCTGGGGCCCTTTTTCCACCTGGATCCCGCTCTTTTTCGCAATCATATCCCTCCATTGTCGCACAAACTTTCCTCTTGCGTTTTTCCACTTCCTCGCCGCCTCGGCCGTACCTAGACCCACAGCTAGTTCATGACCGTCCCTCTTGTGTTGTGGCGTGGAATAACAGCACGGAACACGCTTCAAAATTGGGCATAGATCAAAAATATCTGCGTCATACCTGCAACGAGCTAACTGCGACACACTGCTGCGGGGGGATAACCAGCCCTTATGAGCAACTTTTGAACCAAGTCCAGACAACTTTGGCTTCTATGGACAGGAGACGGCTGCTTCTGGATCAACACTTCAGGAGCAATAGTCCCATTTACCCTTCCCTCTAAAAAATCCATCCGTGCCGAGCTTGGATCAGCTAACAGCAGTGATGGGAGTAACGGCGTTGAAAGTAACGCGAGCGCTTACTAACGCCGCTGTTTTAGTAACGAGTAATCAAAATGATTACTCTTACTGTAACTATAACGCCAGTTACACGACACCCCGTTACTGCGCGCTTACTCAGGTCGCGACAATTAACCTTTTTTCATGATAGGACTGGTGCGGCGCATCATGAGAGAGGGGAGGAAGGAGAGTGAGGGACTCCAGCAGCAAAACAGCGTTTTCCAGATGGAAGTACTGGTGTTACATCGAGCAGCGGTTCCCCATCAGATACGGTTTCCCTGCATCTCCGCGACAGCGCAGGCGCGCACCATTCACCGCCATAAGTTTACAGGAAGCGCAGCGATGCTAGCTAAAGGCATCGTGAACAGTCGCACCACGGGGTGAGGAAGGAAGGAAGGAAGGAAGGAAGGAAGGAAGGAAGGAAGGAAGGAAGGAAGGAAGGAAGGAAGGGAAGCAGGAAGGAAGGAAGGAAGGGAAGAACGAAGGAGCGAAGGATGGAAGGATGGATCTTCATGTTGCAGTATCTATAACAACCCAAACACAGGATTTCAGAATTAGACATTCATACACTCATAAAAGTAACGCAATAGTTACTTTTACTACTAACCAGTTACTTTTATTGTGGAGTAACTCAGTTACTAACTCAGTTACTTTTTGGGAGAAGTAACTAGTAACTATAACTAATTACTTTTCAAAGTAACGTTGCCCAACACTGGCTAACAGTGCCTCCTAGTGGCGATCTACGCGGCACTACTGCTCTCTAGAGGTAAACAAGCAAACCAACATGGCGACGCCTCGTAGCATTTAGGTTTGGCGGCGAGCCAGGCGACTAAGGCAGCCTTTTTTTAATTTCCTTGACAGAGTCGGCTTTAGGGAAGTGAATACGACAAACGAAAGTCTAATCAGGGCTGACATACGGAGGAAACAATGACAGACGCTGAGGTTCATCTCACCGCTAAGCACACCGCTAAGCAGAATCATCTGCATCAATCTGCAAACCGGGCCACAACTGAACCTCGCTGAGCCCTACTGACGAACTAGTACAAGTTTGGCACGGTTCGGTTGTGTCTGGCGCGGTCCGGTTCAGTTGTGCCATTTACACTTAACAGTTATCCCGGTTACCGTGCTCCGACCGACCTCGGCACGGTTTAAAAACGGTACTGTTAACGGGGCTAATATTTCTCTCATAACCCTTTCAACCAGTGTCCAGCACGGTGGTGTAGGGGTGGTCCTGTGGGGACCTGATTCTCTGACTTTGTCATACAAACAAGTTAAGGTCAACACTTGTAGATCTTCACCGTTTTCCTGTCTTCAGCGCATCCTTCTGTCCTCCAGGGTCAATTTAAAGCTTGGTGTTATTTTTAGATGCTGATGTTTTTTTCCCCTTCATGTTCTGATAACTGTTCTCCATCTGTTTGGGCAGGCAGAGTCTCTCTTTAAGGTTCCATTAGTCAGAGTGACCAACAGCATCCCAGGGGTACAATGTGGGGGAGGAAGCTGGAATGCAACTTTAATCAATTATTACAATTTTTCTATCCTCTTTTTGTCCATTTTTTATCTCCATGTTTCTACATCCTGCTGGTTTTAAACCTTTCTATGGTTGATTGGTTTCTCTCTCTTAATTGATTCCATTTGATTTATTTTAATTTTGCCTAATTTCTTGCAATATTTCACATTTTTACCATTAAAGTCATTTTGTTTGTCTCTGACTTGTTTAATTAAATAATTTTTTTAGATTATTTTGCTCCGTTTTGAGGATGGAGGAGCTGTATCCAGATGGGCCGGACGACCAACAGCAACACGTCTGCTTTCGTAGCGTATTTTATGAGCGTAACCTCCTCTGCATCACCTCCAGGGGTTTTTCCAATGTCTCCTCACATTGAGCTGATACAAAAAGCCAAAGGGAGAAAAAAAAAAGCCCCCTTTAAACCCCGACACATGTGACTCTGAACATCTACATCTATTTCTGTCACGAGGCGTGATCCAAATCCACCCGAGGGCCTCCATAAACTGAGGAATGTCCACTGTGGTTCATTTATGCTGTGGAAAAAAAACAAAAAGGTCCTTTTTGATGCAGCTGCTTTGTGCTTAAAACAAACTGCGTTCGGAGACGTCCCATCAGAGAGAAGCTGTTCACTCCGCGTCTAATGGGCCATCAAAGCTCATTACTCCTGATAACAAGCAGCTGATTGGATTTATCTCCTGGTTTATGGCTGAAAACACGAGGAGCTTCTGCTAAAAACGCTCCAACACCAGAGAGATCAAAGCTTCAGGTTCCTTATGCAGCGTTTTCCTCATGAGTCAGAGTCCTTCACAGCGATAGGTGGCGGGTCAGAAATGATCACTGTGCAACACGTTCCTTAGTTTGAGACTATGAGCAGGAAAGGTACAGACCGACATCGGCCCACCCGTTGGGCCAGGATCACCTGAAGCGTTAATAAAGGTTCAATTTTCTTTAAAAGTACGCATCCAGGGGTCGACGTTAAGCATTTTTACTACTTGCCCTTTAGGTAATTTCATTTGCCAAAAACAATTTTTACTTGCCCAGTATAATGTTTGATAAATATAGTTCCTAATATTCATTTTTGTGTGTATATATATATCAATGAAACATGTTTGTTTCTTTTAAATGTTTTTTGTAATTCAGTATTTTTTAAGTTTCCAGGTTCCTGGTGTGTATCTGCATGCGCCAGATAATGAACTCCAGCCTACATTACCGTAACAGAAAGTTAACATGCTTTTCAATCCTTCCTGCACATATCTTTTCAAACTAAAGTTTGCTTTAAACTGTTGTGTGATTGAAAAAAATATAAATTATAATGTTAATAATCTATAAAAAATGTGATAGGTTAAAAACTTAAGATAAATCACTAGACAAAAGTCAATGTCACAAATGAATAACTTTTATTTTAGAGTCACGGTATGTTTATACAACGGGAGGAGGAGTCGAGATCAGATGAGGCAAAGGTTTGATTTCTACTTTTAAGG
>JAGKQL010000067.1:4654723-4670872 GCA_018398635.1 Cyprinodon brontotheroides | reverse complement strand
AAGAAAAGGGACAAGAAGAGAGGGACACAACCTAGAACAGATAATGATGTCTATTCTATTAACATTTCTACATCTTTAGAATGGGTGTTTTTTATGTGTTGTCTTCTATATTCAGAGGGCCCCCTGCCTGTCTTTGCCTAGGGCCCCACATTTCCCAAATTCGCCCCTGGAAATGTCCACCATCTGTTAAGCTTCTAGAGATGCTGGGTGTTTTTAGAACCAGTTGATTGCTTAAACCCTCTATATAGATCCATAACTTCATATCCAGTTTAACAACCAGAAACAACGTTTGCACTGCAAAAAACATCCAGAAATAGGTAAAACATTTCTTAAATTAAGTGTATTTACCCTTAATTTGACGTGGTAAATAAGATGATTTGGCAATGGAATCAGTATTTTTACCACTAAAACAAGATAATTAGATAATATGCACTTGAAATTAAATAATACAATAGTTTTTTTTCTTATTTTAAATGTAAATTGTATTCTTCTATTGAAAAGTGTCTCACCACTCCTAAATTTAAGAGAATATGGACTTAATTTCAGCAAAAATGACTAATAACAAAAAATAAGTTATTTTTTTCTTTAAATAGTGCAATTTTTTTCTTGAATTCAGGAGATAAGTGAGAATTTAAGTGACAATTTATTTTTAAAATAAGAAAAAAACAATAATATTGTCTTATTTAAAGTGCATATTATCTAACTATCTCATTTTAAGAGTAAAACATCTCATTCCATTGGGAAATCATCTTATTTATCTGCTCAAATTCAGGGTAAATACACTTGATTTAAGAAATTTGTACTTATTTTTAGATAGTTTTTGCAGTGCAGCTGAGACAGACCTTCACACTTCAAAACAATCTAGAAAAAATAAGCAAACATTTCTCAAAATAAGTCTATTTCCCTTAAACTGAGTAGGTAAATAAGGTAGTTTGACAATGGAGTTAGTATTTTAGTCTTAATATAAGATAATTAGATAATATGCACTTGAAATAAAACAATGAAATTGTTTCTTATTTTAAATCTAAATTGTTTTGCTCCATAAGCAAAGTGAGTCACTTACCTCCTTAATTCAAGAAGCCCTTATTTAAAAGAAAGAAAAAAAACTTCAGTTTTTTGCAGTGCTGCCTCCCGTCTCCAGCTTCCCATCCTCCATGTGAGGATCAGACAATCAGATAGTCTCTGCTGTCTCTGCTCAGGCAGACAAGGCGCCTCTGGCAGGAAGGCTGAAGAAGCTGAAGGCCACATGAAACAATGCGGCCTATAGATCCAAACATCAGGATAAATGGATTTTCCACTTTAGAGCAGGAGGCAGAGAAAAAGAACATTCCTCCAGATACCAGGAAATCCCTGCTGTTTCAGAACATCTATTAAACCATAAGTTATCATAGAACACAAATGATCTCTAAGATGTTTGTTTTGTCTGTTTTAGAGCCTGAGAGCGAAGCTCATTTCTCTCTGCTCTGATCTGCTGGTTTTAAAGCAGAGATTAACCTGGATGGAGTTTTACGTCTCATGGGCTACTTTCCTTTGCCAGGTTTCTGTTAATGGTTTGGAATCCCCACTAGAGGGAATAATCAGATCCCAACAGAACACCTACTGCACTGGAAAAAATCCAAATCTAGATAAGTCATTTTTTTCTTAGAATAAGTGCATTTCTTCTTGAACCGAGGAGGTAAAAATAGAACAAGACAATTTACACTTAAAATTAGAAAACACAGTTGTATTGTCTTATTTCAAGTGCATATTATCTAGATATCTGATTTTAAGAGTAAAACTGGTCATTCCGTTGGCAAACTATCTCATTTACCTGCTCAAATTAAGGGTAAATACACTTAATTTAAGACATTTTTTTACTAATTTTTAGATCGTTTTTGCAGTGTGGGAAAATGTCTTAAATTAAGCGTTTTTACCCTTAAATGAGATGATCTTCCAATGGAATTGAGTATTTTTACTCTTAAAATGATATATTTAGATAAAATGCACTTGAAAACAGACAATGAAATAGTGTTTTTCTTATTTTAAAGGTAACAATGTGAACAAAATTAACTTATTTAAAGAAAAACTGACTTTGATTTTGATTTATTTCCAGTGTAACATGACCTGTCTGCTAATCCTGAAACAGGAATATTTCCAAACCACCTTTTATCGCACTGATAGAAAACAAAACAAAGAACTGACAAATGATCAGAAACAAGTGGGGGAGGAGCAGAGCTACTATGGATGTTATCTAATGATAGGAAACTCTGCAGAATTTCTTCTATTTTTCAGTTTTATTTTAACTGGACAAAAAAATGTTTTGTTTTGGGTTTTTTTCTGTCCAGAACATGAAGTTAAGCTAAAATGTTTCATGTTTAAAGCACAGAGCTTGGAATCCTGTGGTTGTGAGTTTAAAACCCACTCCCACAGACTGCCACTCTGGGTCCCCGAGCAAAGACCTTTAACCACTGATTGCTCCCTGGGCGCCGCACCATGGCAGCCCACTGCTGCCCAAGGAGATGGGTTGGATGTGACATAAATAAAGTTAATTTATGTTTTACAGATAAAACAACCAGCCTGCAAATCATCTGACCAATAAGAGAAGAGAAAGTTCTTAAAGAGGCAGGATGACGACTGCGACACGTACATAACAATCAGGATTCAGATTCCTGTTTTTCTTTCAGATCTCATCTGGTGATTGGAAAAAAAAAAACGTTTTTAAACATCTTTTTTTTCGATGAAGGGAATTTTGAAATCCAGCAGAAAATGAAGACTTCACACGATTATCCCCGTTTACGCATCACTGCATTCATTCACAACCTGCATCTAATTTTAAGCAGCTGCAAAAAAAAGGGACATCAAAGCGCACGCTGGGTGATGCATTTATGAACCGGAAATAGTGGGAAATTGTAGCTTTAGATCAAAGTCAGCCAAAGGGAACAAATCAGATCCTGGAGGGTTGATGCATCTATAACCGTTCAAGATGAGGAACTTTCAACAAGTGGGTATAAATATACAAGAGCCGCTTCTATTTTATTTATTTATTTTTCTGTTTCCATCCTCTTGGTGCTGAAGCTTCATTCTGCTGTGATTTAAATTCACATCCAGCAGTGAGCCAACTCCAGGCAATAAATGATTAAACTTACTCTGTCTGCTTCGGTGTGTTTTGATCTGAATGTTGGAAGTTTAAAATCATCTAGAAAAAAGAGGCGCTCTGCAGGACCAGCTAATATATATGGATAGATGGATGCCTGGGTGAGAAAAAGGAAAATAATCAAAGTCCAGCCGCTGCAGCTCAGAGGCATCCAGATGATTAAAAAGCCTGCGTGAGACGGATGGAGGTAAATTAAAGATGTCTGTTTATCAGAGAGTTATAAAGGAGCGTCAGGATGAAGACCTCCTTATCTGTCCTGACATACGGGGGGCAAAGACAGACGAAGAAACGTCTGAGAAGATCAATTTATAGCCTTTAAAACAGGATTAATAACATTCCCAACATTGCACTGGAAGAAAATAGAAATCTAGATAATTTTTTTCCTAAAATTAGTGCATTTATTCTTGGATTCAGGAGATAAAAGAGACATTTTAAAGACGGAACAAAACAATTTATATTTAAAATAAGAAAACATAATTGCATCGTCTTATTACGAGTGCATTTTATCAAAATATCGTTAAAATACCTCATTTACTTCCTTAATTTAAGTGTAAATACACTTAATTTAAGGAATTTTTACTTTTTCAGCAGTTAAGTGATACACTTTGCCAGTGGAATAAGGTAATTTACATTTAAAATAAGAAAAAAACAACTGCAGTCTCTTATTTCAAGTGCATAATATCTAATTTTATACTTTAATAGTAAAAACCCTCATTCCATCGGCAGATTGTCTCATTTACCTGCTGAAATTAAGGGTAAATACACTTAATTTGAGATCGTTTTTGCAGTGCAGGTTGTTTAAAATGTGAAAAATGATCCAGTTTCCCTCCTATCATGTAACCTTTATCATATTTTGTCTAATATGGTAAAAAAAAATAAACTATTTAGCTTTTATTTTTTAACTCAAGCTGAAATTTATTTCAAAAACTTGGAGTAAACATGTTGGAATAAACGGCACAAACACTGCGTTTCATTCAGGCTGCAAAGTCGACATCTAGATACGTCATTTTTTCTTTAAATAAGTGCATTTGTTCTAGAATTTAGGAGATAAAAGTGACATTTTGTATTCACTGCAAAAACAATCTAGAAATAAGTAAAAATGTCTTAAATTAAGTGAATTTGTCCTTAATTTTAGTAGGTAAATAAGATGATTTGCCAACGGAATAAGACTGTTTACTCTTAAAATAAGATAATTAGATAATATGCTGTGGAAATAAGATAATGCAATTATTTTTTACTTATTTTAAGTGTAAATTATCTTGTTCCACTGGCAAAGTGCCTCACTTACCTCCTCAATTCCAGAAAAAGTTGTTGTTTTGCAGTGTAGACTTATTTCATGTTGTATATTATCAAACTATCTTATTGAAGAGTAAAAATACTCCTTCCATTTCCAAACTAAGGATATATAGACTTTATTTAAGGAATTTGTACTTCTTTCTAGATAATCTTTGCAGTGGATTTCCTCCTGCATGACTGTGCAATCAGGACAAACCATCTGCTGGGCTTCAACTTAATCATGCAGCTTTTATCAGCTCTGAGAAACGACTTAAATGACACTTTCTGGGTGTTTTTTCTGCCATAAAGTCATGTTTCAGATGTAATGTGGTCATAAATTGGCAATATAAGCAGATAAAACATGATTGATCTTTAATAAAATGAGGGCTCAGCAGCTCCTGCAGCTTTAATCAGATTAAACAGACCTTTCTAACATGTTTCTGCAGTTAAAGTCTGGTTTTATTCCTCATGTTTCCAGATAAACTCTGCAGGATGATCTTAGGACCTGCGGAGGCGCACCTGTGCAGGGGTCTTACCTGCAGCTGCTGGAAGCCGCTCTCAGAGCCTCCTCTTCGGGCTGGGTGCAGCCGGCAGCCCGCTCCACGGTGCAGAGGAGCCGGGCAGCGGGTCGCTGTTCCTGGAGAGGTCGGTGCTGCTCATACAGCTGCTGCCAGCGCACGGCGGAGGCTTTCTGAACCCTCCCTCCCTCCGTAGTAA
Organism: Cyprinodon brontotheroides; assembly: GCA_018398635.1. Lineage (NCBI taxonomy): Eukaryota > Metazoa > Chordata > Actinopteri > Cyprinodontiformes > Cyprinodontidae > Cyprinodon > Cyprinodon brontotheroides. The sequence goes on along the minus strand of JAGKQL010000067.1, from coordinate 4,665,747 downwards.
GGAGCTTTGCTTCCACCTGATCACGCGTCATCCCCCCCCATTCACCCTGCAGGCTGAGGGCGGGTGGAGCTCCATCAGCCGCACGATAGCAGCTCAGAGAGGGCGGAGAGAGGCTGCTCAGGCTGGCTGATAAGATTCTACATCCAACAGACACCAGAAACAGAAAATAAATAAAAAAACACAGAAAAGGAGCAGAAGCAGGGGCGGCTCTATAGACCAAATGTACCGCGGGGCCAGGGGGCCCCCGGGTGGGAGTGAGGGTGGGGAAAGCAATGAAATAAAAAGAGATTTTTTTCTGTTTCGAGAATAAAGTCATAAAATTAGGAGAATAAAGTCACATGGAGAATAGTCGTGAAATTCCGAGAATAAAGTCATAATATTAAAAGAATTAAGTCCTAAATTTACAAGAAACAAGTTTTATTTTATAACATCTCTTCCCAGAAGCCCTTTCTTCCCTAAAATGAGGAATGTAGAGCATCATGGGAAGTTCTACTTTAGCATCGGTTTGATAAATCAGGAAAAAAATATATAAAAAATCAAACTGGGCAGGATGTCAAAGTTGACTCTGGTTGCTGATTGGTGGAGCTGGTGTGACTTCATCTGCTGGGCGGAGCTCCAAGCTTTCTTTCTGAAACCGGTTAATGTTTGATGACTTTATTCTCCGAATTTATACGACTTTATTCTCAGAATGTTAAAACTTTATTCTCGTAATTTACAACTATATTCTCATAATGTTATGACTTTATTCTCAAAATTAAAAATCTCTAACCTGGCCCTAGAATTCTGCTGTAATATTAAGATAGCTGCATGAAGTGAATTTTCCATTCAATTAGGTTTAATTTAAATTCTGGCTTCCATCTGAAAATATTTATTTTTGCCTTGATAATGTTCGTTCCGATTATTATTAAAATAAAAAAATAACTCAAAAAAATCTCTCAAAGATCAAATAAAGCTATTATTTGGAGTATTCATTACCATTAATTTAGGAATTTTACTTATTTTTGACTTAATTTAAGCTAAAATTACCATTTTCTATCAAATCTGAATTAGAACTCAAGATAAACTGATAAATTCAGCTGTAAAAAGTTGAGTATTGTTTTTATATGTTTTGGGAAAAAAAACATTTAGCAGATGAAAACTGTTTTTAAATAATTAGTAAAACAGAATTTGTAAAAAAAAAAAAAATGAAAAATGATTTCATCCAAAAGGACCTATCTAACTGTGTCTTTTCCAGCGCAGATCATCATTACAATTTCTTTGAGTATTATGTCTTCAGTTTTGTACAGGAGCCATAACATGATCTACAGGGGCACTGGCCCCGTTGGCCCTGTCTAGAACCGCCCATGAGCAGGACACTGAAAATGAATCACTTTCAACATCACAGACGATTTTATATGGTTTAATATCATCTTTACATTTATAATAACATTGAATCACCAGAATGAATCCTCCACAGCTCATCTAGCAGGTTCATCCTGTGATGTCATAGCTCTATGGCTCACTGCCCAGGGGGGCATCGCAGGAAGGGTCACTATGGCAACGTTACTGCTGCAGGACTTGATCCTCAATTCTGATTTTTTTGGGGAAATCCGAATTTTTTTTTTTTAGTTGCCATGGTTGTTTTTTTTCTTCCCTTCTGTGTAACAAGATGCAGAATAGTGACCTTTGTGGGCTACTAATGGCGTTCAGGTCGGAAGAATCCGACCTGGCCGTTCAGACGCAGGTCGCATTTCAAAAGATCAGATTCATATCAGATTCAGGACCACAGAGCCAAGTGGTCTGGGTTGCATTGGAAAAAATCGGATCTGTGTCCTTTAGACTGTCATGAAAAGATCAGATACAGGTCGCATATGGGCAAAAAAAAAATCAGATTTGGGTCATTCAGGCTGCAGTGTGAACGTAGTCTATGTTACGCCATGTCTCCATAATGGTGCTGAGCTTTCAAACCAAAGAAAAATGTGTATTTGTCTTCAGATCCTTTGACGTTTTACGTGTGTTTATTTTACACAATCCTGCTGATATACAGTATTTTATTTGTTTTTGTTTTGGGGGTGAAAAAACATTTAGCAGTCGCCATGATAAGTGCTATCTGAATAGTACTGACAGTAAGGAAGGAGCTAGGAAGAGGAAGCATAGTTCATTCAGGATAGGGACCTCTAGTGATGGTGAGATGAAGCCTCATGGAAACATTTGGCCAAACTGCTTCAATGATCCCCACAGTTCACGAAGCTTCATGTGAACATGTCACCACCTACTGGTTGACATTAGAACTACAGTTAGTATTATAATCAAATTTTTTACAATTGTTTTTCTTGTTTTTTTCCCCATTTATGATCCTCTGAAATTGTTAATGTTTGTATAATAAAAAAATCTTTTGTAAGTTTTTTTTTAGTATAAAATGTCTTAGAAGAGAAAAGTCATTTAAGGTTTGCTTTTTTTCTGCTGTTTTAGTGAAATAAGCTCCAGCAGACAGTGAAAGTCTTTGTGCAAATTGAGCAATGATGAGAAAAATAAAAGCTGTTGGTCATTTTTCCACAGTTTTTGGTTTTAATCGGGTTGGAAGTTCAGTTTTCATCTGCTAATTTTTTTTTTCAAAACAAACAAAAAAAAAGCTCAAAATTTACGGCTGAATTTATCAGTTTTTCTTGAGTTCTAATTCAGATTTTATAGAAATTTTAACTCAAATTAAGTCAAAAATATGTCAAATTCCTCAATTCTGAATGTATATTGACCTAACATGGTATATAATTTTAATTAAACTCGTGCAGCTCTCTTAATTCATTTGAATCCCTTGCCCTGTTTTTTATTTCATGCTTTTTAGTGCCCCCTGCTGGCCCCCTGGAGCATTAGGTCTAGAACCGCCACTGATAACAGGGCAAACCAATACAAATTAGTCACATCAGTCAGAATATTTAAGTTTTATCGCAACTTTCAAAAATCAGAGGTGGATTGAACAGGGTTCATCTTATGTGCGTTCCAGCTGACCTGATTGCCTTTAGCTCTCCTGAAGTGGTGATTTTTTTAGCCCCCCTTTGAGTGTGAAATAATTTTTTTTTAACTATTTGACTTAAATCTGTTTGTATTCATTATCGCAGACTTCTTCCACCCAGGTATTTGTTTTTTCCCCATTCCTCCCTTTATTTCTACATCCTTTTTGTTTTTCGGAGGACGAGCATCGCCATGTGAAGGTGCACCGCCCCCAAAAGCAGCGTCAGCATTTAAATGACTCCGTTCGTCCCCCGTGCTGCTGTGTTGTCTCCCGCTATCTTCTCTGTGAGCAACACATGGCTCAACCAATGGGATGAGGGGATTCTGGGTCGTTACATGCTGTCAGCTCATTGGTCACAACGGAAGACAGGGCGCGGGAACAAGTTTAGCGTTGTTTGACATTATTAATTTGCCAGTCCTCCGGCACTAGAAAAAAAATCAAAATCTAGATAAGTCTTTTTTGGCTTAAAACAAATGCATTTGCTCTTGGATTGAATAGGTTAAAGAGACATTTTGCCGATGGAACAAGACAATTTACATTTAAAATAAGAAAACACAATTTGCATTGTCTTATTTCAAGTGCATCTTATCTGATTATCTTATTTAAAAAGTAAAAATACTCATTCCATTGGCAAAACTATCTCATTTAACTACTGAAATTAAGGGTAAATACACTGAATTTAAAGGGAGAAGTTCACTTTTTAACACTTTTAGCGCATTTTCTGTAGTGTCCAGGATGAAATGTCGAATGATGAGACACCAAAATTTTGACAATTGGTCCTGTCTCTGCTTTTTTTGGCTCATTGCAGAATCCCCCTGGCTGCTTCAGAATGGCTTCCATAGTGCATGTCGATAATGTCCTTAAAACAACCTTAAACGCGTTCTTTTTTTTAAAATATGCTTACTCACCGAGATCGTCAGCGCTGTTCAATGAAAAAAGCGTTCTCCTGTAGTGTTTTTATTTAGCATTTTGTAAATCCCATTGAGTTCTGTAGGAATAGTCAATATTCAGCTGCCACGGAGAAGGAAATGGGGCCTGTTTACACAGTTGTAGTCTTTTTAAACTTCACTCTGTGTACTCCGGCGTCGAGAATCAAGAATCCACCCGCGTTTAGGTATTCCATTTTCAGAGTTTTTAAAGTGTTTAACTGAAGGCGTTAGCACCACTCGGCGTGGGTGATTACGCATAAAAAACTCTGAAAAGATTACAACTGTGTAAACGGGCGTTTAAGTTTCCGATTTGGCAGCCCGGATATTATTTATTCAAAGCTGGAACTACAAATATAAATAAGCTAAAAGGCATTTCCGTGACAAAAGTTTGGAAAAGTCATTGAACGAAGCTGGCGACCCGCGATTAATGCTATTAAAAAGAACGTTTAAGAACATTTTAAATGAGGCATATGGGCATATACCAGCCATTCTAAAGCAGCCAGGGGTTCATAAAATGGGGCAAAAACAGAAAGACATGAAAACCATCCCAAAACACCTGGTAAATACGCAGACAATTTAATGAAACTAAAAATGACGAAAGTGAAACTTCTCTCACTAAGATTTCCCAGTGTCTAATGACATATATGGGTTGAGAGGCTGCCAGATTCCGGGGGCCTGGATAGCTCTTGCAGTGGTGTCCCTTTTGAAGAGTGAAAAACATAAAGGAGCTCCAATTTGACTCCAATTTCAGGAGCCTTGGAAAGATTCTCTTCTAACAACCTTTCAAACAATGACAGCGCCCCCTACAGTCAAAGTGGTGGGAGAAAAAAATCTACATATTTTCAATTTTTAAATGAAAAATATCGGAAATATTAGATTTCTATTTAGATTTGACATAAAGTCGTATGCTGCAGTGTTTTTATCGCCCCATGCTGACGTCCCCCCCCCACGGTGAGTCTACAGCATTCACCTCAGGTGCAATTAAAGGCAACTAGAAGTTCTAATTAAAACTTTATTGAACAAAAATGTCCAAATATGCTCTGGTTCAGTGAAGCTGTCACAGTTTTAAAGAGGTTCTACTTTCTGCAGCAGAGCTCAAACCTTATGCAGAACCACTGACCTCAGATCAGTATGGCTCTGCCTCATGGAGACACACTTTTATTTATCACTTTGTTCCATGATCCTCCTTAATCACAGTTTCTTCCACCGTGTTTAACCAACGAGAAGAGCATGACTGCTCCCCAAAGCCGAGAGGCATGACTCAAATTAGGCAGACGGCTCTGAATGATTCATCCAACAGATTCAGATCTAGAGACTCGGCCATGGGGGAAATCAGGCAGCTAAATGCAAGCTGATGGGACAGGAGCTGGGCTGGCGGCCGACCAGCTGCAACACAGAGGCCATACACATGAGAGCAATTAAACCTGGGTTATACTCCGGCCTCGGCTCGGGATAAATGGCAGCCGACACCAATACTTCCACTTTTACAGAACTGGAGCAGATCAGCGGAGAAAGAGTACAAGCAGAGCAGGAAACCAAAGCAGCTGGACTTTACTGTTGCTTTAAACCAAAGCTGTGTGAGGAAGTCTTTATTCCAGCTATAGATTTATTCTCATCTTCTTAGTCTCACTTCAGAGTTCAGATTTCAAATATCTTCTAAAACTGATCGAATGAGTTTCAAGGACTCCAGAGAACCGATGGGGAGACTCTGCCAGGTAAAGTGAAGGGAAGCCATCTTTATGTTAAGAAAGAAACACCAACCTTAAAGAATAAATCTAGAAATCTAGATACCAGTCATTTTTCTTAAAATGAGTGAATTTTTTCTTGAATTGAGGAGATAAAGAGACATTTTGCCAATGGAACAAGACAATTTACCACTCATTCGGCCACTGGTTCTGCTGGAGGGTTTCTTCCTGTTCAAAGGGAGTTTTTCCTCCTCCCACTATAAGCTACTAGCATGCTTGGTGTGAGAAGCTTGCTAAGAAGAGTCAACACTGGAAAAACAAATCTAGAAATAAAACTTGAAAATAATGTTAAATTAAGTGTATTCACCCTTAATTTGAGCAGGTAAATAAGATAGTTTGCCAATGGAATTAATAATTTTTACTCTTAAAAATAAGATAGTAGATTAATATGCACTTGAAATAAGCCAATGCAATTGTGTTTTCTTATTTTAAGTGTAAATTGTCTTTTAATTCCATTGGCAAAAATGTCTCTTACCTCTAAATTCAAGAACAAATGCGCTTATTTTTTAAGAAAAATTACTTATCTAGATTTAGATTCACAGGTGTAGATGGTTTTCAAATAGAATGAGGATTTTTACTTTTAAAATTAGAATAATTAGATAAAGTTCACTTGAAATATGACAATACACTGCAAAAATAATCTCAAAATGTGGTAAAATGTCTTAAATTAAGGGGTATTTACCACTTAATTTGAACAGGTCAAAGCATAAGAGTGATTTGCCAATTCGGATGAGAGTAATTTTTTTACTTGAAATAAAGCTATCCTAGAGAATATACACTTGAAATAAAAACAATGCAATTGTTTTTCTTATTTAAAATTGTGGCAAAAGTTTCTCACTTAAATCCTTAATTCAAAGAAAAATGCTTATTTAAAAAATGACTTATTTAAGATTTAATTTTTTGCAGTGTACAATTGTATTTCTTATTACCGGTATAAATCAAAATGTTCTTGTTCCACGTCACAAAATATCTATTTTATCTCCTCAATTCAGAACTAAAATTACATTTTATTTTAAGGAAAAAATTATTACCGTATCTAGATTAACCTAGATTCCAATTTTTTCTAGTGTTCTCACCACTGCAAAGGAATCTACATTTTTTCTTTAAATAACTGCATTTTTTTATTAAGTAGATAAGTGAAACACACTGCAAAAAACAATCTAAAACAAAGTAAGAATTTAAATAGCCTAAATTAAGTGTATTTACCCTTAATTTAAGTAGGTAAGTAAGAGGATTTACCAGAGGGCTAGAGGATTTCCTAACAATCTTGTATAAGATAATTAGATTAAATGCGCTATTGAAGCCAGACAGCTGCAGAGTGTTTTATTTTAAATATACATTGTCTTGTCTTATCTTGTCTCACTTGCCTCCTAAATCCAAGGGAAAAAAATGCACATATATTTTAAGAAAAAATGATTTCTAAAAGATTCAAATTTTTTGCAGTGCACGCTGCAATGGAACGAGAAGTTTTACACTTAAAATAAAGAAAACACAATTGCATTGTCTTATTTCAAGTGCGTTTTATCTAATTATCTTTAGATAATTAGATAAAACGCAAAAATTAGATATAATTAGATATAATATAATTAGATAAAACGCAAAAATTTCATTCCCAATGGAATGAAAAAATATTCATTCCATTGGGAAACTTTTTTTTAACAACTTCAATTACATTTTTACTTATTTCTGAATCGTTTTTTCCAGTGCAGCTGGTTTTCCTTAGATAGAAAACTTTGAATCAATCTGACTGGATGATCTGTGGTGAACTGGAAAGCACCTTGAGATGACATGATGTGAATTGGCGCTATAGAAATGACTTTAATTGAATCCTCTGTGTTGCCGTGGATACGGTTGGGGTAAAGTTTCAATGAGTCCTGGAGGAATTTCCAGCATAGCTGCTGCTCCCGTGTGGAAGGACTCTTCTCCTTTCTCCTTTCCTCTCCTTGAGTCGTTTTATTTCAGCATGTTGCTGCGTGTCTGATGCTGGGAAAATGTCGATGGCAGAGGGTGGAGTGATGGAGTGGATCCTCTGGAGTCCACCTTAATGGAAACACAGAACATAGAAAGGTCTTCTCTGCAGGTACGGCAGCACGGCGGCTCACTTGTGAAATGGGTCAGCTGTGATGTCACAGTCGCTATGCAACTGATTTAATCCCACTTCTCAGATTAGGAGGAGGGGGAAAAAAAAAAATCACAGTAAAGCCTTTTGTCTAGATTACACCCTGATGGGATGGCTTCCTCCCGCTGCACTCAGTGTTTCCATATGCTGCTCCGCCCACACCTGGGCTCACCTTTGACCTCTCGTCACGACACTGGAATTTAACAAATTTAGCTGGGAAGGCGGCAGAAGATGGGAACTTTTTAACGAAATATGGAAATCTAAAAGAAAAGAAGGTCCTCAAAGTGTATAAAATAACTAATTTTACCCATAAAAAATAAAAAAATTTGAAATAAGACAATGGAATTTTTTTTTTCTTATTTTAAGTGTAAATTGTCTTGTTCCATTGGCAAAATGTCTCACTTTTCTCCTCAATTCAAGGAAAAAATGCACTTATTTTAAGGAAAAAGTGACTAATCTAGAGTTTAAGTCGGGTTTATTGCGATTTAGAGCCTCATAACTGTGTTTCAGACCTTAAGTTGGGTTTTTTTATCATTTGGAGCAGAAAGGAAGATCAGTTCTAGTTTATTTGTAGCGCTGAACTCTCTAAACAGAGTCATGTTTTCCTCTAACAGAGACGACCGAGGTAACATGGCTTCACGGGAGGAAACAAGGCAGAAAAGCATCAGAGCGGGTTGTACGAAGGATGTCAACAGAACCGTAACAGGCAGACAGACAGGTTTATAATTAGATCAACAAGCAAATGTCAGCAGACTCCTGCTGCATGCCGCAGCTCTCAGCAGGGACTCTCTGGAGTCAGTTCTCCGGCTCGTATTGGACTCATTCTGTCACATCTCGTGTTTGTCCCTCTGCCATTAAACTTCAATCTCCTTCAGTCTGAATAAAACATTTCTCCCTCTCAACGCTCGCCGTCGCAGCCATCAGTCGGCTCCAACCAGCTTCCTCTCAGCGTGCTGATGGCCGTCACAGAAGAGCCTCCAGCTGCGGGATCCGGGCCCCCTTCGGCCCCCTGACAAATGCCTGCTCCTCTCTATAATCTGGCTCATACAGATCCTCTTATCTCAAAGTACAAGACATGCTTTCTTTGTTTAAATCCTTTGTAATCCCTTCGACCGTCCATAGTTGTGCTTTTAGAATTAGGCAGGTTTACAGGAGGACATTCAGAGAAAGCTAACAGGTTAGCATCAATAACTCTAAAATAATGCAATTTTTTTTCTTTTTTTGAACAAAGACTTTATTTTATCAGATCAATATTCAAAATCAATGATTAATAGAATAAGCCAGAAACAACAACTTCCAATACAAGCATACAAACAACTGAGTAACAACAACCAAACAAGTCGGCGAGCTGAAAATCCATGTTTTTTTTCTTTTTTGTTATTATTATTATTTTTTTTACTTGGGGGATGAAATAAAGGAAAAAAATATTCCCGAAAGTGACTTTTATTTTCTCTCACTTGGCAAGAGATACACTATATTGCCAAAAGTATTTGCTCACACGCTGCCTTGACTCACATATGAGCTTAAAAGTGACATCCCGTTCTAATCCATAGGGTTCAATATGACGTCGGTCCACCCTTTGCAGCTAGAACAACAGCTTCAAACTCTTCTGGGAAGGCTGTCCACAAGGTTTAGGAGTGTGTTTATGGGAATTTTGACCATTCTTCCAGAAGCGCATTTGTGAGGTGACGCACACTGATGTTGGACGAGAAGGCCTGGCTCTCAGTCTCCGCTCTAATTCATCCCAAAGGTGTTCCTATCGGGTTGAGGTCAGGACTCTGTGCAGGCCAGTCAAGTTCATCCACACCAGACTCTGTCATCCATGTCTTTATGGACCTTGCTTTGTGCACTGGTGCACAGTCATGTTGGAAGAAGAAGGGGCCAGCTCCAAACTGTTCCCACAAAGTTGGGAGCATGGAATTGTCCAAAATGTCTTGGTATGCTGAAGCATTCAGAGTTCCTTTCACTGGAACTAAGGGGCCAAGCCCAGCTCCTGAAAAACAACCCCACACCATAATCCCCCCTCCACCAAACTTTACACTTGGCACAATGCAGTCAGACGTGTACGTTCCTTCCTGGCAACCGCCAAACCCAGACCCGTCCCATCAAGATTGCCAGATGGAGAAGCGCGGTTCGTCACTCCAGAGAACAGCTGCCTCCACTGCTCCAGAGTCCAGTGGCGTGCGTGCTTTACCATCACCGCATCCGACGCCAGCATTGCACGCGGTGATGTATGAAAAGCGGATGCGGCTGCTCGAACCATGGAAAACCCATTCATGAAGCTCTCTGCGCACTGTTCTTGAGCTAATCAATCTGAAGGCCCATGAAGTTTGAAAGTGTGTAGTGATTGACTCTGCAGAAAAGTTGGCGACCTCTTAGCATCTATCGCGGCGTCAGCATCCGCATGACCCACGCTCCGTATCGCGTTCACGTGGCCTACCCGCCGTGGCTGAGTTGCTGTCGTTCCCCAAACACTTCCATTTTCTTATAATACAGCTGACAGTTGACTGTGGAATATTTAGGAGCGAGGAAATTTCACGACTGGATTTGTTGCACAGGTGGCATCCTATCACAGTTCCGCTGGAATTCACACTGAGCTCCTGAGAGCGACTCCATTCTTTCAAAATGTTTGTAAAACAGTCTGCATGCATGCCTAGGTGCTTGAATTTATACACCTGCTGGCCATGGAAGTGATTGGAACACCTGATTCCAATAATTTGGATGGGTGAGCAAATACTTTTTGGCAATATAGTGTATATGTTAAGTATGCCTTTAAAATATGTACCTGTGTGTTTACATTTATCTTACTTATTACAATATTACACTGCAAAAAATCTAAATCTTAATAAGTAATTTTTTCTTAAAATAAGTGCATTTGTTCTTGAATCGAGGAGTGTAAAAGAGACATCTTGCCAATGGAACAAGACAATTTAGATTTAAAATAAGAAAACACAATTGCATTGTCTTATTTCAAGTGTGTTTTATCTAATTATCTTATTTTAAGAGTATAAATACTCATTCCATTGGCAAACTATATCATTTACACACTCAAATTAAAGGTAAATACACTTAATTTAAGAAATTTTAACTTATTTCTAGATCGGACTTTTCCGAAGTGTAACTGGACAGCCTTGTAATCTTCAAAGGGTTCCATCTTTGTTTTTTCTTATTTTAAATGTAAATTGTCTTAGTAAATGTCTAGTCTGTGGCCCTCAGGCCCTGTTAGAAAACCGCAGGAGATT
>JAGKQL010000067.1:4620983-4639947 GCA_018398635.1 Cyprinodon brontotheroides | reverse complement strand
TGCAGCAAATGGACTGATCCAATATGGTGGACACTGAAGGGGGTGGGCTGAGACACACTTAATATTATCAAAAGCGTTATGGCCGAATTTTAAAACATTTTACATATCAAAAAACCTGAGTAATGTATAAATAAGTACGAGGAATAGTTACGTTTTAACCATACATGTAAAAAAGGATTTCTTTACAGGCCCCCAGGAACTTTGGGCCCCTAGTTTTGCGTAATGATAAATCCCCACTAACTGTATGCATCACTAGTGCCAGTAGTCACAGAGCACAGGTTAGTGACCTCTATCACACTCTGACCTTCACTCACTGGAGCGACGCTCCATCAGCGGATCCGTGAACCGCCTTAAAACTCCATCACTGCACTGCTGACACCGACTCGTCCTTCCTCTGGAGCCTGTTTCACAGGCAGCAGCTCTTTAAAAAAACATTTCCATCCATTATTAAAGGACCAACCCCTGATATAGAGATGGCGGGGTCAAATAGTGTGGAAAGCAGTCGTCTATCCTGATGGCTCCCAAAGCTGAGCTTAGGTTGGAAATCGCTCAACGCTGGGTCCTGAAATCTAAATCAAGTTGAGGATATTTTTACTGTGATTACCATAAAAGATGTACATTGTAGCGTAAAGATGAAACACAGCTTCCAGGATGTTTGTGAAATTAAATTGAGTCCCAGTTTCCTGCCAGAAGCTACGGTAGAAAGTTTCCCACGGAAAGCCTCATAAGAACCATTAAACATCCCTCATTCTTTAAACTGGGAGCCGATTCCAACCAAAGCCCCTCTTTTCTCCTTCAGCTTCGACATCAAAGCTTTGTTCATCCCCCGACCTCAGGACAGTCCCCCCCTTCAGCCCTCAGTCCACCTTAAATCCACACATAGCTCTAAAATCCCATTGGATCTGCTCCTAAAGCCGCCGCCCCTGAGATACACAGACTCCAATGTTCTTTGGGCTTTTTTACGATGTGAAACATGGATGATGAAATCCACAAATCTTTTTGTTATTGAACTCCTAAGGTTGACCTCCCGTGTCTGAAACTCCCCGCCTTCAATATGCTGGTGAAGATTCTCAGTCATCCAGGTCAAAGTCATTCTAAATAAAGTTAAAAAACAATCCACTGGACTTTGTTCCCAAGTTTGAAGACATTTTGCTTCCCATCCAGGAAGCTTTTTCACTTCAAAATGGCAATTTAAACTTTTTTGGAATCCTTCAAATTTCAACCTTCTTGTGTCATTAAACCCGAAGCAGAAGCTGTCTTCTAGTAAAACACCTCATGGTTCAGTAAAAACAATCTCTTTTGAACCACAAACTATTACAAATGTCTGGTTTTAGAAGCAGTTCATGCATCACCTAAACAATAATTCACTTATTTCTGTTAGTTAAGTCATCTGGGGAGAAACTCCCATGCAGAAAGTAGAACTCCTTTGGGTTTTTCTGTCTCTAAAATGAGTATAAAGTCTTATTTGTTGCACCTAATGGTTGTTAAAGCTAGAATATAGACCTAACTGGGCCTCCTAATCAAAGACATAAGAGGAACTATATCCTGACATAATTCCGTTTGCTAAATGAGGGAAGTTAGTCAACAATTCTGACCGGCAAGAGGAGGAAGGTTACAGTAGAAATAAATCAGGAACTGTGGCTCCACCACCTCCATGTTGTTTGAACTGACTGGACATTATGAGTTATGAAAACAGTAAAAACGTCCTTCTTTGCTGCAGAACCCCACCATCGTCATGTTCACCACCATCGCCGGGCTGACGGGCGTGGCCATCACCTTGGCTCTCATCCTCATCATCACCTCGTCCATGGAGGTCATTCGCAGGTCCTACTTTGAGGTGTTCTGGTACACGCATCATCTTTTCATCATCTTCTTTATCGGCCTGGTGTTCCATGGCTACGGGTAAGATCAAAAACCTACATAACTTTCTAGACCTAAGAAATACTCTTGACTCTTGTTTTTAAACACCATTAAGATGGTTAGTGGTTGTCCAGGACTGGACTGTTACACAGCAGATCAAACAGTGAAGACTTTTAAAGGAAGTCCTCTGGTAGCATCCAGACTGTCATTGGTGGGATGACGCCTGCTTTGGCACATCTCTAACCTGGTCGGAGTCTCCGAGGGTGACTAATGACAGCAAGGCCATCTAGACGCCAAGCTTGCGAGGTAGGCTGTTTCTCAATTCACAAGACATCACCACCGCGCTCGGCTTGTCTGGAGCTATATTTCACGGGGTTTGACGTTCACCCTGGAGCAGATGGTGTCCTCACCAAGTATGTTCTTGAGAAGAACAGCAGGAAAGTATGGACTGGGAGAACGGGAAGTACGCAGCATAAAGTTAACGGGTCAATTGGAACCCTGGCTGCAGAAGGCGTTGCTTACTGGCGCTGCAGTGACATCACCACAGCTGCCAGGCTTGTCTGGAGCTATATTTCACGGTTTGCGTTGGCTAACGTTTGCACCCTGGCTGCAGCAGATGGTTTTAACGTTCACCCCTGGCTGCCGCAGGCTGCGCGAAGCGGTTTTAATGTTAGCCCTGGTCGCACGCCCGGACGGTTTAAAGTTAGCCCTGGCTGCAGCCAGAGCGGTTTGAGCGTTCACCCTGGCTGCAGCAGACGGTTTAACTGCTGACGTTCACCCTGGCTGCTGCAGATGGGCTGCGTTAGCCCACAACTGCAGCGAACAGTTTATCGGTAGCCCTGGCTGCCAGAGAGCGAATGCGCTGGCACTGCAGGCGACAGCGTTCACCCGCAACGCTGCCGTTGCGCGTTGGCCTGGCACGGCAGACGGATATATTATACAAGCTGCCAGAGGCGAGCTGCGTTAACACATGGCTGCAGCAGGCGGTTTTGGCGTTCACCCTGGCTGCTGCAGGCGGGCTATGTTAACCCCAACTGCAGACAGGCTAATATTAGCCCTGGCTGCCGGGAGCGGCAGGCTAGCGTTGGCGCTACCAACTGCTGCAGGCGGTTTGGCGTTCACGCACAACGCTGCGGAAGCTGGCGGGCCTAACGGTCCAGCAACGCAGCTGAACACGGATTTAATGTTAGCCCTGGCTGTCAGAGGCGGGCTAGCGTTAATGGCTGCAGCAGGCGGTTTGGCGTTCACCCACAGCTGCAGGCGAGGGCTACGACCGCCCCAACTGCACTGAAAGTTGCGTTAGCCCTGGCTGCTACCAGGCGGTTGCGTTGGCTAGCTGCCGCGAAACGGTTTGCGTTCACCTGGCTGCGCGAAGCGGTTTGCGTTAACCTGGCTGCGCCGCCCAGGTTGCGTTAGCCCTGGCTGCCGCCCGAAACGGTTGCGCGTTAGCCCTGGCTGCCGCGAAGCGGTTTACGCGTTAGCGCAACCCGCGCCAGGCGGTTTTCGCGTTCACCTAACTGCGCCGGAAGCGGTTTAACGTTCACCCACAACTGCGAAGGCGACTGCGTAGCCGGCTGCGCGAGCGGTTGCCTGCGCCCGCAGCTGCGCAGGCGGTTTAATATTCAGCCCTGGCTGCGCCCAGGCGGGCTTACCCGTTAGCGCCTGGCTGCTGCGGAGGAGTGGCCTAGCGTTAACCCTGGCTGCTGCAGGCGATCTAACGGTACCAGCCTAACGGCTTTCGGTTTATCGTTAGCCCTGGCTGCGCGGCGAGACTAGCGTTGGCTAGCTGCGCCAAGGTATGCCCCAGCTAACTGCTGCAGGCGGTGTAACATTAGCCCACAGCTGCAGCACGGAGCAGTCTGCGTTAGCCCTGGCTGCAGCAGGCGGTTTAGCACGTTAGCCCCTGGCTGCGGCAGGCGATTGCGTTAGCCCTGGCTGCGGCAGACTGTCTAGCGTTAGCCCTGGCTGCCGCAGGCGGTCTGCGTTAGCCTGAACAGCAGGCGGTCTGCGTTAGCCCCTGCTGCAGCAAACTGATGCGGTAGCCCTGGCTGCTGCAGGCGGGCTGCCGGTCCAGCCCACAGCTGCGCAGGCGAACTGCGTTAGCCCCTGGCTGCAGCAGGCGGTTTAGCGTTAGCCCTCAAGCTGCAGCAGGCGGTTTAACGCGTTAGCCCTGGCTACTGCGAGCGGGTTTGCGTAAGAAAAGCTGTATCTTCTCGATGCTTCTTGTTCCTTTGCCGGGAATTATGGAACAGTACTAGGCACTGAGGCTGATGGCGTTTCGCGGTACGGCGCACATGAGAACGCCTGGCCCTATATTGAGAAACGGGCATAGGTTTCCTGAATGGCTTTCGAGAACTGCAATACATCCTGAAATATAAGCTTCTATGACTTTGTGTTGACCCTGGACTGGGACTTTATGAGGTCGGCTCACACACCGATAAGCTTGGAATGAATGTATTTTAAGGGAATATATGGACCTATGGATGCTTGTCAAGCAAAAATTTTGATTCTATTCTTTACTTTAAACTTAACTTCTCAACTCAGGTTGCTTGTTGTCCTTCACCTTCAGGTATGTCTGTTAGACACCAACTGACTCAAACAGTTAATTTTCCCGGCACCCACAAAAGGTCGTCAAATCATCTGGGCTCACTTCAGGATCCAGGGAAGCCTTCAAAGGCTGCTGTAGGAGAAGATCCTATCCGGGGCCAGTCTGATAGTACCCAGCCTGAAAGGGTCTGGGTCTGTGAAGGTTTGTAGAAGGACCCAAAATGCAGAGGCGGAGATCGGTTTCGAAGGTGGAGTAATTAATGATGACAGAAGTAAAACTAAACCAAACGGCAAAACAGGCAAGGAACACGGGAAACTGCAGGACACAGTAACGGGGATGATTGTAGATAATCCAGCCAAGATTAACAGAAAGGGAGGAGTATGTATAGTGGACAGGAGGAGACTGAACAATGTGTGGAGATAATTACTCAACTGGGAGCAGGTGTGGCCAGAAAGAGCTAGACTGGAACTGAGGGAAAAGGAGAGTGGCAATAGGGGGGCAACTGTTAGCAATGAGGAAATACAAAAATTTGACTAAAGACTAAGAAACAGAATAATCAAAAGGGAAACTAGAGGATGGCGAAAGTACTGGAGAAATCTAGATAGCTAATCTGCAGTGGGTAAAAACTGCAGCAAATATTAAATTAAGAGCAAGAACACTAAAGAGTGATAACTAAAATAAACACCAGGGAAGAGTTCAACCAAGGATTCTAATGTGATACAAGTCATTATAGTAGGGAAAATGTTTTTCAACTTTATTTATCTTATCAAAGAGAGAACAGCTCATTATACGGCCCTTATTGCACGGTAATCAGCCCTGTTATGATCTGGACAGAGTTTGTTTCCCTTACTAATAATAATGGAAAGTAATCAAAACCAATTAGGGACACTTTGGTTAAAGAGTAACATGTTATGAATAAACCTTAAGAAAGAATCTGGCTTGTTATGGGAAGAAGTATGTTTACACAGGGGGAATCGTGCGGCCTTGCAGGTGAAACAGACTGAGTGAAAACTTTTATAATGAGTAAATAGCATAAATCAATGTATGAAATAAGAGAAACTAAATTTTCCCACTACATTGACCAAACACAGAATAACAGAAATCAAACCTGAACAGAACCAGAAAAGCAGATCATAACAGAAAAGTTCTTCGCCTTATTTAGTTTCAGACTTTGAACCATTTGTTGGGGACCAACAAGATGTTCCTCTAAAGATAATAAGTAATGCTGCTTGTCGGGGATTTCCTCTTTAGATTCAACTCTTTCAGCTCGTTACGTTGTTGAGGTCAAATCACAAGTCCTGTTTAGTTGTTGAAGGCCATCCCAGTTAGATGTCTGAGACTCTGACATATCTTCTTGATGTTTCTAACAAATATCTGAATAAAGTCCTGTTGTCTTAAGACGCCTTTGCTTCTATCATTTGGACTTACCTCTGAGATGTACAGATGTCTTTTGGTTCTTGAGTTAATTGGTAAAAAAGTCTGAAGGAACTTGGGATTGAAGACAAAGTTAATGAATCTTTAACTCTGCTTAGAAGCTTCCTGGTAATGTTTGGATCTAAACCTTTACTCCTCTGATAAAATGTACCAAAAAACGAGAATGAAAAGTCTTTAAGCACCGTTACAATGATCATAACATGATTATTATTTTTGTGCTGTTTACATGTTAAATATTGAGCCCATTGTGTTTCTGACTGCAGACGAATTGTCCGGGGACAGACTTCGAACAGCCTCCAGACGAACGATCCCATCGTCTGCGCCAAAAGATTCGAGGACTGGGGTAAAAACGAGTCCGGCTGCGCCGTCCCCGTGTTTGCAGGAAACCCGCCTGGGGTGAGGCACTGATGCAGGCCCAGCAGCGAGGTGATCTAAAGAAAGTTCAGATCTTTACCTGAAACCTTTTGCTCTCCTCAGACGTGGAAGTGGGTGGTGGGACCGATGATCCTGTACGTCTGCGAGAGGATCGTCCGCATCTATCGTTCCCATCAGAAAGTGGTCATCACCAAGGTGTGCTTCAGTCTGCAAGGGTTTGATCAGGAATGAGGTCCAAACGGGAGTGTTTACTAAATAATTTTGAAGTACCAGCCTTTCATTACATCAAAATATCTTAAATCTTGCTGATATTTCTGAAATCTCCAAACGTTTAATAGCCTAGTAAACTAGCCCCGCCCACCAGCGGCCAAAATCATTTCTGCCTGCGAGTGGTCCAGCCTCGATCAATGCCCTAGGCCCTAAATCTGGCGGGCCAATCACAAAGCAGAGATGTGTTTTGAATGTGACGACAAAGGGAGTGACGACTAAGCTGCACGATGCGATCTCTTACTGTTGCCGTTGTTCAATAAAAGTACGTTTTATGATAATTTGAGGCGAAAATATTATACTTTAAAGCGTCACTATATGGTCCATTTACTACCACCAACCAGCGGAGCTCTGAGGCTAACGGCAGCCCATCTGCAGCGGCCCTCTCTTGGCATAGTCTTGTTTACACTCCCCCACCAGTTTTCTATCTCTTCCTACGTCACAGTCATTGCGCTCATTGGTCAGAGCGTTGGCCAATAGGCACTGACATGGTTTGAAAAACAACAGGTTGTTCTCGTCAACAATCTTCCGATGTCTCATTCATCAGGGCCAGACTAAATAACACCTTTCATCTCCCATTTAGTTTATCAGACTAAACGTCTCAGGCTTTAGGAACGTCTTTTGTCTAAAGTCAACCCCACAAAAAACTGTCAGATTTAGTTCTGGACTCCGGCTTGATCTTTTCTAGAACTTTAACCTGATAATAATAATGCATTTTATTTGAAAACACCTTTCTCAGCACTCAAGAACACCGTACAAACACACAGAAAATGCATTTAAAGTCGTAGGGAATGCATATACATGTACTCTTTTTTTATCAGATAATATTGTCCCAAAAGTTAGAAAATTTCTATTTAAAAAGAAATCCTGTCTTAAAATCTGTTTTGTTTCTGTTATCTTCTGCAGGCCAGTTAGTTCTACGTCAGCCTGAACACCTAAATTCAGCCAATCATATATCAGGGGTCGTCTGTCAATCAAATGTTTTCAGTCATAGCATCTTGATTCATGTGTGTTAGCTAATATACGCAGCGGTTGAAACCAGAATCCTTTCCTTTCCCATTGAGGTTCTGTCCCAGTGTTCACGGGGGATGGGCGTCTGTGTGTTCTTCAGCAGGCGAGCTAACAGAACTGGCAGCGTTGCGAGGCAAGGGCTCAAACATGCTCTGCTGGAAGCCTTCTACACACAAAACCAAGCTTCTGCGCCCTGGCGTCCTCTTCCCACAACATCTTTGATCCCGGCTTTCCTCCTCTAAATAAAAATGGATGACGGAGGAGTACTCATTCACGACCTCCGACACTAAACTCTCCTCCTCTTGCATGTTTCAGCTGTCCATCAAGCGTTCCTTGACAGCGTCGTTTCTAAAGCACCAATTTAGTGCTACTTGGTCCCAATGGAATTTCCCATTGGGGAACCTGCTATACACTAAGATGCTAACTGGTTAGCAAGATGCTTCCAACAAACCGGCTACAATCAAAGAGCTTTCAAACCTTCTGCGACAACAATCCCCGCCCCCTTGATAATCGAACAACCAATCACATTCACGCTTTTATTCATTCTCGTGGCAAAATTAGGTGCACCATTCAGGAGAATTCGGAAATGTAACAGTTTGAACAGCCGCTTCCCTACTACGACTTTAAAGAAACATTAATAAAGATCAATGACATAGACAGTGGCAATGGTAATATCAGATAGAAAAGGGAATCTAAACATATATGTTTAAAGGAAAAGTCCCATCAGCAAGGAATAATCAATGGATCATTATACCTAAAACTAATACATTCACAGTGATTTAATGAATTTAGCGTTAATCAGTGAGTCCAAAAGCGGCCATTTTTGCCCATATATAGTAGCCCCTCCCTCCTGCCATCTTCCAGCAGTGACGCCACGGTGCGGTAAGCCTAGCGCCATTCTCCCCGCTTACAAGCTAAATCAATGGGAACTACTAGACACATCTGCAAAGTGACCTGAGATGACATTCGTTGTGAATTGACGCTATAGAAATAAAGTGAATTGAATTTTTAATGACAAGGACCTGACATTAATCAGACTCGTGACCAACCGGTTCAAAGAACACAACGTGGTTCTCTTTCGCTGCTCCGCAGGTGGTGATGCACCCCTCCAAGACCCTGGAGCTGCAGATGAAGAAGAAGGGCTTTAAAATGGAGGTGGGACAGTACGTCTTCATCCAGTGCCCCTCCGTGTCCAGGCTGGAGTGGCACCCCTTCACCCTGACCTCCGCCCCGGAGGAGGACTACTTCAGCGCCCACATCCGCATCGTCGGGGACTGGACTCAGGCGCTGTACGAGGCCTGTGGAGGAGATAAACCAGAGCAGCAGGAGGCCTGGAAATTGCCCAAGTATGAAGCTGGGAAAATAGTGCTGATATTAGAGCAAACGGCGGGAAATCGCTTCAGCTTTGTTCGCTGCTCCTCTGATCAAGCAGGGCTTTGTTAGGCCGACAATAGGAGCCGCATTCAAAGCTGCTGTCGGGTTATTGTGTTTCTGTCTCTCCTCGTTTCTAATATGAAGCCATAGAAACCATAGAAACGCAGCAGTGATCGGATCATCTAATGGTGCAGGTTGGAGCTTTGACATGACGCATTTCAGGCTGCTTTAGGATATATACTATATTCTAACTACACTGGAAAAATTATCTAGAAATAAGTAAAACATTTCCTAAATGAAGTGTATTTACCCTTAATTTGAGTAGTTTGCCCATGGATTGAGGATTTATACTCTTAAAATAATATAATTACCGTAGTTAAAAAGTACTTGAAATAAGACAATGCAGTTGTGTTTTCTTATTTTAAATGTAAATTTTCTTGTTTCATTGGCAAAGTGTTTGTTTTACCTCCTCAATTCAACAATGACTTATGTAGTTTTAAATTTAAACATATTGTTTAATAAAACACTGATTAAAGTTTTTCACTCCATTCAAAATTACCCCAAATCCAAAAGGATCAAATATTAATGGTACATATTAAGAATATTGCAGTTAAAGAAAGTTTACTAGAAGATCTTTACAGGCTGCTGAAGTCTTTTTTTAATCAGTGCATTTGTTCTTGGATTGAGGAGGTAAAAGAGACATTTTGCCAATGGAAAAGACACAGTTTTACACTTAAAATAGGAAAAAACAAATTGCATTGTCTAATTTCAAGTGCATTTTTATCTAATTATCTCATTTTAAGAGTAAAAATACTCATTTAATTGGCAAACCTATCTAATTTACCTACCTCAAAATGAAGGGTAAATAAACCTAATTTTAGAAATTTACTTATTTCTAGATCGTTTTTCCAGTGTACATTTTATATTTGGTTCGAATTTGGCACACACTGTAAAAACAATCTAGAAATTAGCAAAAATACCTTAAATTAAGTGTATTTACCCTTAATTTGAGTAGGAAAATTAGATGATCTGCCAATGAAATGAGTATTTTTACTCTAAAATAAGATAATTAGATAATATGCACTTGAAATAAAACAATGCAATTGGCAAAATGTCTCACCTCCTCGATTAAAAAAAAAAATGCAGAAACAAATGACTTTAAATTTAAATTTTTTGCAGTGTAATTGTGCCAAATGGACCTTTTTACATACAAAAAGAGTCATAGTTTCACAATGCTTATGTCCAAAGATCTGAACTTCAACTTTAAATTAGACAAAAGATATAACATAATAAAAATTGCATTTTTTTTGGACATGTTTGAAGTCACAGAGATCTGGTCTGTATAAAACCTACAGAGTCTGTACACATATTTCCAGAATCTAGAAGGTCTTACTCTTTAAATGAGATAAATCACAAGCATGTGGGATTTAGAATATCATTTTACTGGCCAATGGCATTTTTGCTATGAAGTATGTTTGTGCACAACCAATAAAAGTGTGGGTGTTAAAGGGTTAATTACTTTATAAAAGCGCAAACATCCATTATCGTGCATATTTTCAGACATTTTTCCATTTGGATGTCATTATTGCCCTATTTATTTATGAGTTCTTCTCTTTATTCATCGTGCAAAGTTGTAGATTTATAGTAGATGTAACAATTACAAGTAAACCCTCCCCTACCACAGGGGATGAAAATTTAATGAACGAAATGAAAGATTTAAATGGAGCTGCACTAGAAACATTACTCTGAATGCGAGTCATGGGACAATAAGTGACACTGAAACAGTCCTTAGTTTGGTTTAAGAAGGTTATAAGGAGTTGATATGAACAAAAAAGAAATCTGTTGAGGTTGAGACGTTCATCAAACCAAACGACTGAAAGCTAATGAATAAAAGTTGTTTATCTCAACTTAATTTGCATAAAAATGCTTTTTTTTGGCATTCAGGGTTGCCATAGACGGGCCTTTTGGTACGGCCAGCGAGGACGTGTTCCGCTACGAGGTGGTGATGCTGGTGGGAGCAGGAATCGGAGTGACTCCCTTCGCCTCCATCCTCAAGTCTGTGTGGTACAAACACATCCAGAACAACCAGGACGTCTTCACCAAGAAGGTGGGTTTGGGTCTGAACCGTTGAGAAGAAGAGAACAGGGCTGGTTCAAAGGAAAGAAACCGAGTCTTTTATTAATATCATGAGTTTTTAATGTGTAGGCACCAAATCTGCTGGGGGCCCTGCCCTTTCTAATGACATCATCATAGCCCTGGCCGCTCCAGACGGGCTACAGTTAGACCTGGCCGCTCCAGACGGGCTAAAGTTAGCCCTGGCCGCTCCAGACGGACTAAAGTTAGCCCTGGCCGCTCCAGACGGACTAAAGTTAGCCCTGGCCACTCCAGACGGACTAAAGTTAGCCCTGGCCGCTCCAGACGGACTAAAGTTAGCCCTGGCCGCTCCAGACGGACTAAAGTTAGCCCTGGCCGCTCCAGACGGACTAAAGTTAGCCCTGGCCGCTCCAGACGGACTAAAGTTAGCCCTGGCCGCTCCAGACAGGCTAAAGTTAACCCTGGCTGCCGTTAGCCTCGAAGGTCTGCTGGTTGCCATTGTCCTCTAAACTTCGGAATTTTTTTTTTTTATTACTCACTAAATGGGCCATATAGTGAAGTTTAAAGTATAATGTTCTCACCTCGTCGATGCAATCAGCTGGTTTTCCTTAGATAGAAAACTTAGAATCAATCTGACTCTGGTTGAACTGGAAAGTGACCTGAGATGACGTGTTGTGAACTGACACTATAGAAATTGATCAATGATTAGCTAGAAAACTGTTATATCGTTCTAGAATTCAGGTTCAGATTGGATTTAGATCAGACAAACGCACCCAGCCAATGACAGCCAATTTTTTGGGGGGAGGGGCAAAGCTTTAAGCCCCTCCCCCCCAAAAAAACAGTGCTTCCAAATTCACCCTGTTTAAATTCACTTTATCAATCGAAACCTTTTATTTTGTCGGAACACGGAAGCTCACAGGGTTCTGTAGCACAAACGGATCAGATCTTTACCTGCTGAGGCGCTTCTGTTGCAGATCTACTTCTACTGGCTCTGCCCTGAGACTCAGGCCTTCGAATGGTTCGCCGACCTGCTGCAGTCGCTGGAGCGTCAGATGGCGGACAAAGACATGGCCGACTTCCTCAGCTACAACATCTACCTGACCCGCTGGAAGGACACGGAGGTGCCTGACGGAGCAAAACATTATGACCATCTGTCGATGGCTCAAAAGCTTGCACGCATATTTTGGTCATGTGTTGCTGAAGCGTCTCTTCTTCTCCTCTTTCTCCTCAATCAG
This sequence comes from Cyprinodon brontotheroides, assembly GCA_018398635.1. Taxonomy (NCBI): domain Eukaryota; kingdom Metazoa; phylum Chordata; class Actinopteri; order Cyprinodontiformes; family Cyprinodontidae; genus Cyprinodon; species Cyprinodon brontotheroides. The sequence continues at coordinate 4,627,749 of JAGKQL010000067.1, read as the reverse complement.
GCGGCTCATTTCCGCGTCCACCACGAGGCGGAGAACGACCCAATCACCGGGCTCAAACAGAAGACTCTGTACGGAAAGCCAAACTGGGACAACGAGTTCACCAACATCGCATCGAAGCACCCGAGGCGAGGCTCCCTGCTCTGAATGAGAAGCTTGGAAGTTGAGTATCAGACTCTGATGTTCTGGTTCTGTGCCTGCAGGTCCAAAGTGGGAGTGTTCCTCTGTGGTCCTCCTCAGCTCGGGAAGTCTCTGGAGAAACAGTGCCTCTCTCACTCCGAGGCCGACGTCAAGTTCATCTTCAACAAGGAGAACTTCTGAAAACCACTGCCACACCACAGTGTCGCAAACATGTTGCCTAAACTTAAAAAGCGAAGAAAACCATCCAGACTGCTTCTCCTTCTCCTTAGAGCTTATTTCTAAACTTCCCTTTTCGCCTCTTTTGCTTAAGTTTTCTCAGTTTGAAGCAGAAGTGACCCTCGGGTGGTGTAACTAACGCTTCAGGAGGGCACAGATGCTCCTGCTGCAGCTGCAAACGCAGCAGACGTCATGGAAAAGACAAAGGAGAGGCTTTTATTCTGAAAAGCTTCTTTGAAACCAACTGATCTGTATTTATTCAGTGGATTGCTGATCGCACGTTGGTAGTACGGGGTTGAAGTGAAGCCACCGGCCACCATATTGGTACTCCTGGTCTCAATGTAAACAATCTGTGCGCTACAGCATCAAACAACCATGATGTTCTCATTTTCAGGGCGACTTAAGACTTTCAAAATAAAGATTAATTCATCACTTTGACACAGACTGGCTGTTTAACTTAGAATAAATAAATAGGCCCATCACATTGCATCATTATGAAGTCTATAAAGTCTATAAATCATGTAATATAACATATTATACAAATCAATCGTAATAAAATTAAAGTGTTAATAGAACATAATAATATAGATGTGCTAAAATTGCTAAATTGATGATGTACATGTATTTATGATATTGTTACAATTCAATATAACCTGCACTATATTTCAGCACGACTTTTTCAAATGAGAAAAAGAACAAACTCTACAAAAACGACAGCATCATCTGCATAATGAAGAATTAGTACGTTGAGATTTCACAGAGAATTACTTTCTATTTCCTCTTTTTATTTTCTAACATTAGACCCAATGTCAATGTCTTCCAGTCAGTCTGAGATAGCCAGACTAATGTTAGTCTACAGACTAAACTATAGGATCCATCGGCTATAGATGGATTTATTCTGACTGGGAAATTACCAGTGGAACGTCTTCCTGCAGACAGAAAACTGCTGGTTTTTGTAGCCAAATGTTACACATGTAGACATTTTTACTGCACGTCTCCATGGGAGTGGGGAGTACCAAGATGGCGGACGGTGGCTTCACTTTTTTCCAGGCAATCAGCATCCAGTGAATAACTAGAGATGAGTGGTGAAACCTTCCAGCTCACAGCTGACGACAAACATGTAAATAATGTGAATATTTTCAGAAAACAACCTGAAAAGTAAAAAGTTGATGCATGCTGATTATCTTCCTGGTTAAACTTGATGTTTTTATTTTTAAAGATTTTTTAAAAAATCATCTAAATATTCTGAGATGTTTGAAGATATTTAGAAGAATCATTTTGCATTAAGTTAATTACTTGATTTCTTGTAAATAAAAGCTGAACATTGAGCAGAAAATGTGTTTCTAAATCTGCAGCTCTGCTTGGATTTTCCTGATATTTGCAGATTAACTTCCTGAAGGTAAAACTGTTGTTAGCAGAGACGCTAGAGAAAAATACGCGGACCAGTGAAAGAGCTGCTGCCCCGTAGCTTATTGCTCACTTTACATCATCACTGGAAAAAATAGAAATCTAGAGAAATCATTTTTTCTTAAAATAAGTGCATTTGTTCTTGGATTGAGGGGAGGTTAAAGAGACATTTTGCCAATGGAACGAGACAATTTACACTTCAAATAAGAAAACACAATTGCATTGTCTTGTTTCAAGTGCATATCATCTAATTGTCTTATTTTAAGAGTAAAAATAACTCCATTGGCAACTATCTCATTTACCTGCTCAAATTAAGGGTAAATACACTTAATTCAAGAAATTTTTACTCATTTCTAGATCATTTTTCCAGTGTACAGTTCAGGAACTGCCTATGTTTGGCCCCCAGAGCAGCCACCAGCTGCAGACGGGGGCCTTTACATTAATTAGTCTGCATTTTTACTGACACAATGAAATAAAACGTGGTTTTCATGACTTTAAGAAGTGTACAAACCATAAAATTATTTATAAATATGTTTTAATAAAGTAAGTTTGTAAATATTGAGCAAAAAAAATTTTTTACCTTAAAAAAGCCACATATGTTGAAAGGTTCTAAGCAAAGTATAAAGTATAAGCAAACAATAAAGTGGGGGGAAAAGTTGTATTTTGTACACTTGTTAAAATGTTAACTGTAAACAAGTAAGGAAGCATTCATGGTTTAATAATCAGACTTTTGTTTTTAGATCATGTTACAAAGATCCAAACAAAAGTCAGATTTTGATAAATGGAGCCAATTAAAGCAAATGTTTGTAAATAGACTCAAATCCTGCTGCTGTTTGGTGAAAACAGGAAAACATTTAAATAGTCCTAAAGCTTCAGAAATTGTCTTTCTTTATCTAAAAACCTTTCCCTTCACATGGACTGTCCTAAAATATTACAGCATTTTAGGGTTGAGTAGAAAAGAGAAAAATCCAGCATGTTGGAAAGAGAAATCAGAGCTTTGGACACAACTGATACCAACCAAATCCCTATAATCAACAGTGAAGCACGGTGGTGGCTGCATCATGACTAGTTTAACATGTATAAAATAACATATTTGGTTCACAAACAAAAATCATAAAGTCAATCTGTTACCAGGACCAATGCTCCATGAAGCATGGTGGTGGCAGCATCATGCTGTGGGGAAAAGACAGCAGCCAAACAAGTCTGGTCTAAACCCTAAGAGGAACTGGACCAGAAGAATCTGAGACCAGAAACGTCTTCAGTCTGAGATCCGGAGACGTATCTCAGCTCAGATTAAATTTTTTGGGTAATAAAATGACAAGAATAAAGTCATAAATTACAGGAATATTTCGTGCTTCGGTGGCGCAGTCCTTTGCTAGATCTCCCCTCTCTCATACCACCTTTCCTGTCAGTCTACTGTCCAAAAAAAGAGCCACTAGTGCGAAAAAACAATAATTACGAGAAAAAAAGTCATATTTTATGACAACTCCTACAAAACGCACATTAAACCCTTCAACAATAATCTGACACATCAAGGCGACGCGTTTCCAGAATTTGTTCCCCAGGACGAAGGTTCGGTACAAGGCTAGATGTGTTTTTTGTTTTATTTTTCGAAGGTAAAGTTCTAAAACTACGAGAACAAAGTCGTAAAATTCCGAGAATACAGTTGCATTTTATGACCGTCAGGGTTTGGTTGAGGTTCTGAGGACCCAAATGCAGGCGAGGAGGCAGAGGTGATTTAATTGAATAACTGAGGCAAAAATCCAAAAATCAAAGAACAAAATACATGGAACCAAAAAGCAGACAACTTAATAGGAAAAAACTCACCTGTAGAACCAGGAAAAGACGAGGAACCAGCAGTGAGGAACCGTACAGGGAGAGTATATATGGGAGACTGAACAAAGACGGGACTGATGAGCTGATTGGGAGCAGCTGTGAACAGAGGAGTCTAGAAGGGAGCTAGAAGAAATGGACACAAGAGGGCAGCAAAGGCAACGTTTACACTGCAGCCTGAAGTCACCCAAATCCGATTTTTTGGCCCATATGCGACCTGGATCCGATCTTTTCATGGCTGTCTGAACAACAAATGCGACCCAGGCCACTTGGCAATGTGGTCCTGAATCCGATACGAATCTGATATTTTTAAATGGGACCTATGTCTGAACGGCAAGGTCGCAATTAATACCCGACAAAGCTCATTATTCTGCGTCTTCCTACGTAGAAGCGACAACAAAAGCAACAAACATGGCGGACGATGATGCACAGAGCAGAATTCATGTTTAACCACCTTGAAAAGATGGTGTGCTTAAGGTTGGGAAAGATCGCTAGATTAACGCAGTTCAAACAGGAGATCACATACAAGTCACATATATTTGGAAATGTCAACCAGAACGCAAAAAAAAACGGATTCCACAAAAAAATCGGAGTTGAGCATCAATCCCTCAATGTGAACGAATCCTAAAACAAAAAAAAATGAGAAAACACAAAATAGGAATCAAACCAATAAAACTAGAAAAACAGGCATCAAAGTGAAACTGAAAACTTAACGGAACCAAAACCGTAGCAATGACGACTCATACAAGAAGCACTTTCTTCCCTAAAATAAGGAATGTGGAGCAACATGGGAAGTTCTACTTTAGCATCGGTTTGACTAATCAGGAAATGTTTTATCAAACTGGGCAGGATGTCAAAGCTGGTCAGAGATCAAAGCTTTACCTCTGAAAAAGGTGATGACTTCATTCTCATTATTATTCAACTTTATCCTGAAAATAAAGAATAAAAATAATCTCTCTCCCGGCCCTAACAGTCCTTCGTAGTTTGGAAACCAGCTGGATGTTTACGAACCAAAGTCTTTGATCTGATTCCACCAACCAGAGCAGGATTTTTCTTCTTCTTGAGGAATAAATTCAGTTTAATGTCGACATAAATAAATCAGATTTTCTGCAGAGACAGATAACGGACGGGCCTTCAGGAATTCACGTCTATGTTTTATAAAAACCGTTGCCATGGAAACGTTTAGGACTGTCATTAAACCAAAATCATAAAAATGATTCTGCATAAAAAAAAAAAAAACCTCCCATTTGGTCCAGAATTTATGTTTATTTAGCAGCAGCTTTTATATAAAAACATCCTTCCTACATGATACAGCTGCAGCTTTAGATACAGAAGCTTGTCGTCTGGCTCCCCCTGCTGCTCGGATCGCTGCGTTGCAGCCCCCCGACCTCTAAGCGATGGAGACGGCGAAGACGCTGACCACACAGTACATGGTCCGGTTCTCCCACCTCACGGTGCAGCTTCCTGCAGAGCGAACAGAGACAACCTGAAGCAGAATCCATTTTATTTTATTAAACCATTTTAATAGAACTCTATTGGCTTCGAAACTTACGGTTTTTAATCTTTCCATTTTAAATCTCAAATCATTTTTTAGGCATTTTTAAATGAAAATATTAGAATTCTTTGCTCACTAGCTTCCAATTCCCTCCAAATCAGTCCAACTTCAAATCTTTAATATCTTTTAATTCATTTTTATTTCTGACTCAGAATCTTATTTGCATTTTGAGTCTCTTGAGTTTTTAAATAATATTTATGTGTAAATATTGGTAGTTTTGTGATGGGTTGACACAAAATCTATAATGATCATGTTAATGGATGAAAAAGAATGGAAGTTACATTTTTTTCCCTCTTTCATGCTAAAATTTACAATAAACATTTTCAGTTTTTAAAGGCCTAAAAGTGATGAATCTGCAGCTTCAGAGAGCCTGAAGGATGAAACGCTGTGAAGCGGGGGAGGAGCTCACCGTCCATGCTGGTGTCCCAGTAGCAGGAGTTGGCGGTGTGGAGGCCGGCGCCGGTTTTCTGCATCACGGAGCACGTTACTGCAAACATAAACCCACAGTTAGCTTCAAAAGCTTCGTCTGCTTCTCTTCATTAGCTTCTATTTAAATCAGAATAAATTTAAAATCCTCCTTCTCACATATAAAGCCTTAATGGCCAAGCTCCATCTGATATCAGAGATCTGATTGTTCCTTATGTTCCTAACAGAGCACTTAGCTCTCAAACCGAGTTTTGGTTCTATAGAACCCTGAAAGTAGGAATGGGGAGGCGAATCTTTTTGTATCAGGCTCCTCTAAATATGCTCCTTCTGTTCTCCTGGTTTCTCCGTCAAGCTTGGTAGCGGTTGTTGCATTTGAAGAGAAGCAGCAGACAAGAAGCGAAGCGCAGCAAATCACCCTGTCTACTGCGGTAAGTGACTATTTAGTTCCAATTTTCGAGTTTGACATACATAATTTTTTATGCATGTGTCTAAATAACAAAAGATTGAAGTTAGCCAAGTTCTCGCCCGTAAAACAAGAGCCGACTCTCATGAGACTTCTGAGCCTGATAATGTGGGTGCGGGCGAGGGCTCCTGCAATTGCAAATGCGGTATTTCTCCTACAGACCACCAGGGCGGGCCGAGAAAACCTTTGTTTGACCTGAAATGACTCATTTAATCATCAAAACGTTATGGAACCGCATTAATTAACTGGAAAATGTTGCATAGTATGCCTTTAAATAAGAAAACACTATTGCATGGTCTTATTTCAAATACATTTTATCTAATTATCTTATTTAAAAGAGTAAAATACTCATTCCATTGGCAAACTATACTCATTCACCTACTTAAATTAATGATAAATACACTTCATTTAAGGAATTTTTACTAATTTTACTAATTTCCAGATCGTTTATCCAGTGTAGTAGCTTCATCTGGTCTGTTCCTGTTTGGCTGTGACTCCATCCTGGAGAGAAATATCAGCTGTGCTGCTGCCATCAACACCTTTGTTTCTAGATGTTGGAGCTTGGCCTGTTTTCCAGTGTAGTCCTGTTTCTCTGACTGTGACTAACTGGATGTGCTCTCTTCATCCTCTGACATGGGAGCTGGCTCGGAGCTCGTCTGCCTGGCTGTGTGTTTCCTGGACGGGGTCGCCTTTTACAGTTGCCTTTTGTATCTATGCTTCTTTTTCTA